>CABFOW010002219.1:66674-85802 GCA_902141385.1 Timema californicum | reverse complement strand
GGAGGGTGATATTTCATTAATGATTTACATTCTCCCTACATGCAAATGAGAGTACACATCTTATAATAACATTTCTTCTTTAATCCATTAGTTCAATTAGATTTTTTTTGTAGCACTGTGTCTTACCACCTGTTCGGGTTATATGCCTATTTACTAATTACGTTAATGTGTTGAAAATGAGGAAGATTAAATTTATATATATATAGTGCACCTGATTTTACGTGTTGGCAAAGTGTAAAACCTTTAAAAAAATCACCCTCACTGTACCTGACCGGAATCAAACCTTGATAAGCTACCAACTTAGTTTCTGGCAGTTGCTCTTATATATAATATGGTATTTCATCTTGTTAGTTCTTTAAGTATGATTTTACCATTAATAACAAAAGGTTTGTCTCATTTCCTCAGATCCGATAAGTCGTTTCATTCAGAGAAACATTATTTTCAGATACCATATTGTATGTAACAAAACCTATTATTTATTCGAAATGATAACTAAACTAGTGTTAAAAAATATATTTTAAAGAATGAAATGTGTAAGTAAATTATTAAAATTAAAAGCACGATGGCTTAAGTTTATACACATATAAGTGGACCTCACCCTTTTTGGGCTAGTTAAATCTAGGGTGTCGGAGGGAAGCAATTTTTAGGAAGATCCATACCATCCTTATACCCAACTTTCTAAGCCCATGTTTATCACTTTGTTAGTTTTGAAATAACTTGTATGTCACTTGAGCCATTCTTAACTGGATTAATCTCAATGTTGGTCGAGCAGTTGGTCCTCTCGTGTCGGCCGCTTGGCTGTCTATCACTTTGTACTCCTATACTTGAGCATGTCTAGCAGTTGGTCCAAGTCATGTTGGCCACTTGATCCACCCAGTCTTCCAAATATTTTTTTATAGCTTGTTCGAGCAGTTTGTATGGTGCCGGAAGTTGGTATAACACAGGATATTTGGTTATTTTCACAAATTTTTATGCTATTTTTAGGTCATCGTTAAAAAAACTTCTTAGTGGTGGCCCAATACCATACTAGATTCCTCAATACCCGTAGTATCAATAGGTATCACAATAATCAATAATGTACGCTAAAATTATCGATACTACTATTTAGTTTTCAACACGGTTAACTCTTCAAATGGGTTGGGGATAGTGATGGGAAAAATCAAATTATTATTTAGTTGTGCTGTTTGATTAATTTTCCAATTACTTCAATAAGGTATTAAAAATTCAGCCGTTCAATATAGTCAAAATAGATTTATAATTATCAAATTTTACATATTAATTTTTTTTAATTTGTCTACATAATTAACCCTTGTCAATAAGACGTGTTGATAAAACTCAAATTAATTTTAAACAAACAATTGATCATAGACAATTTGTGATGATGCCAAACTTAAGTTTTCATTCGTTGAAATCAAAAAATATCTAACGTTTTAATGATACCAAGTAAACAGTTTGGTGTTTATTTATCCTTCGATTTCTTCCTATATCTCTTTATATTATTTTATTTTCTGTAAATCATTGTGAAAGCAAAAGTGTTATATTTTAGAAGCTAGTGTTAATGGTAAAGTTCAATATTCATATTTAGGGGGAGTACGGTATGTATGAGACTCAAATTTTTATTAACGATTATCATTTTTATCATAATAAAAATTAACTTCTCATTGTTTTTATGAAACTTTCCCAAAGTAATTAACCTTCTTATGCTAAAGCAATATTTGTGACAAAAAAAAAAAATTAATTGCCAATTCTGCAACTCTAATTAGATTTTAACTCAATATAGAAGTTTTCTTTATAAATAAAAAACAATTTGTTAGCATTACAAAATAAGTTTTACCGTGATTATTTTATTCATTCATAATAAAATAAATACCACTTCTAAAAATCTATCCAGAACCACTGAAAAACTGGGGTTCATCTTGGATTCGGGTAGTTATAGTACATTTGAAAGAAGGTACCGGCAAGGTGTTTAGAAACACATAAAAGGATTGCATCCAATGCCCATTTTCTTGTTTTGTCCTTAATGTTATTCCGTTTACAGGCTCCTATCTAAGTATTCTCTCATTCTTGACCAATTTCCCTTCTCTTCTATCTGTGACTTTTGGTTTCCTCTTTTATGAAGTTATATTTCACATTTCACTCTCTTGAGTTCTGAAAGCACGACACCAAGGTTGGGTGATTGGGCGGTAACGATCGGTTTTCTTCAAGTGTCATCCATCACCTGTTCGCCCAAAGGCAGCACTGATTAGTGTAAGCTGTGTTCATTTCTTTGTAAAAAACATATTGCATTTTTTCCTTTTATATATTTTTATTTACCTTTATTGTTAATGGTGTGCGAATCTTTGTAAAGTCGAAGGTCAAATCTCTTTCGGCTTAAGACTTCTACAATAGCCTTCATATATTCAAAAAATTCAAAGGAAGAAAGGATAAATCTTCGATTAATTATCAAACAATTTAATTTTATCTTACTAAATATTACATTTTTCAATATTTGATAATTTTAAAACCGTTACTAAACAGAGTTTTAACACCAACTAATAATTTTAACTACCACAACATAAGCATAGATCGAAAGCGGCTGAGTAAATGTTAATATATTATCTTCACTATCGCCAAACTAATTTTGAAAGTTATAAAGATACCTGTAAAGAAATAACACCATGGTCACAGGTATGAAGCAGAGAAAGCGCTTTAGTTGTGCTATCCTCCCAGCTCGTGTCTAATGTTTAGTCCTTAGTATCCTATCTCTATGGAATTATTTTCGACAAATTTACAAGTGCATTTTGACACAAAAGTTTTTCATAGCTTCTTCGCATTTTCTTTATTATTCAAAATGGCTCTTACGGAAAGTGGGAAAAAAGAATTTATTTTTTAATCATTACTATCAGAAATATGCATATGTAAAAATTGCAAAATAATATTATAAACTCCATGATGTAGGTAAAGATTAAAATTTTATTAATAATTTATGAAGCTTATCAGTAAGCTTGTGTGCATTAATTATTAATATAGTCCTTAGTTCACAAATAATTAAATTTTCCTGGTCCTTGTTACTAGCAAGGTTAGTTTGAAAATTAAAAGTAGCGATAAATGATAAAAAATCCTAGGTAACTTCGACTTTTCTTCCAAGTTTCAAGATTTGCTTCGACTTGGCTTCCCATTCAAAATGTGGCCTTCACACACCCCTATTTATGGTACCTTCTTTCAATTATAATAGAAATACAGTCAACTCTCGATTCTATTAGCTTTCACCGTTCCCTGGAAAAGGGTCATTATTTCGAAGGGGTCGTTATTGGAATTTCAACCAATTTTATTTCACCCCCGACCCTCATAGCAAAAATGGTATTTTTTAAGACCAACACATAAAAATAACCCTACCTATTTCTAAAGAAGTCTGTCCATTTTGGAGGTCATTTTCTTCTTGTCATCAGTTTGCTTGACAAAGTTTTTCACGTTATAGAACTGGAACCACAGCTCTTCGCTAGCGCCCTTGAGTAAATGTCCCCGCTTTTGTTGTGGGTATGTCTTCAGGCTCTTCTTCCCTCTCTTCATTGCTGGACTCCTGCTGCTCCCCAATTACATAGTCGAGGGTGCCCCAAGCTTTGATGTCATTGTCTGTTGCTATGCAAACCTCATACGTGCAGTCTGGAGACAATCTCTGCTATGTTTCCTTGTTGCACGGTCGAGTGAAAGTCAGGGGGACAGATGAAGGTGCTGTTGATGAGCCAGGCTGAGAATTGGCGTCCACTAGTGGTGGGTTGTCTGGGACTTGGGCGCTGGCAGCGGCGGGAAGCACATAGACTGAAGTCTCTTCGTTGACTGGTAGGACAGTGTGCTTGTCGGAAACAGTTGGCAATTACCAACAGTCGCACGGCCCTCCAACTGGCGAAGATTCTCTACTTGCCCATGTAGAGATTCAACACCATAGCCTGTACAAGCATCTCGTGGAACTTTACCTTCACTTGCTGAATTATCCCCCATGCTGGTGGTGTTCTTTGGCAGAAACACCAGCTCGATGTTCTCAAGTTTGTCAAGAGCAGGATGTGTGGGGCAATTGTCGATGAAGAGCAAGACTTTTCTATTTGCGGAGTCTATCTTCGAATCAAAGCCTATAAGCCACTACGTGAACACCCCCGAGGTCATCCATGCCTTCTTATTAAAATCATAGTCACAAGGCAGAATGTTGCCTTTAAACCCCAAGGTTTCTAACTTCCCAATCACGAGGGGCTTCATCTTATCGCTGCCGTCCATGTTGCAGCACAGAAGGATGGCGAAGCGCTCCTTGCTCCTCTTTGCACCCTTGCACTTATCCCCTTTTACAGCAAGAGTGTGATAAGGCATTAGGTTGTAAAACATCCCCAGCTAGTCAGTGTTGTATACATCTAGAGGCTGATGGTGCCCAAGGATGTTACGGAGCAAGGACATCCACTCACTCACAGGTGTTGGGTCGACCGATGCGTTTTCACCGACAACCTTGTGGCTGGATTTACTGTGATGCACTTTGAAACGCTCTAGCCAACCACTCTAACACTTAAATTTTATATACCCAACCTCTGAGAAAATTTATCGGCCTTCCTCCGCATTATCAGTCAGTTTATAGGCACGTTTTGCGCTCTATGCTGGCTAAGCCACTCCAGCATAGCTTGCTCCAGATTCGCATGTGTCGCACCATTTCAAATTTTTGGCCTTTCTTCTGCAATGCATTCTTAATTTCTTCTCGCATTTTGAGAGCCGTGAAGTGTCAACTTTGGGATTCCATGCCACTACGCAATCTCTGTCTTTGTAATCTTCTCATACTTCTTCATGAGTCAAGATATGTCTTCTTTACACTAATTTAATCTAAATTATAAGTTTTGAAACACCCTCGTTCATGAACCACACATGTTTTATTTGAAATCATCGTTTATTTTCTCTTTGAACATTGACATAAATGAAATGCATCCAAGTTACACGCATTCTCTTTCTTCCGTTAAGGAGGGGCGGGGAGGGATAGTCACGTCACCGCCACAGTTTTTATCAAATAAAAAAAAATAGTGTGGCGTGTCAAAAATTGTTCACAAAATCAAACCAAAATCGTAACCAAATCAAGAACCGAAATAACAATGGCAAAAACCAGCCTGGCACGTGATCTAGCGGCAGTCACGCGTGGGGAAACATTGTCTTGCTTGTGGGAGGAGGTGGGCAGAGTCAAATGCTATTGGCTAGCATTAATAGGGTGGTGTCTATTTTTATACCTGACCTACCCCAATTACTAGTAATACAGCTCTCCCAAAAGTAATTGCAGCCCAGTGATCTAAATAGGCGCAAACACATTTTACAGCCGATTTCCTTAAAATGTTTGACCTTTTTTTTCCACATTTTTCACTGTTTCCCCAAAAAAGGGAAGTTACTTCGAGAGATACGTTATTCCTGGGGTCGTAGAATCGAGATTTGACTGTAATAACTAAATATTAATTTACTGGTCTGGAGCCTGGTTGTTCATACAATAATCATAAACGGTTCTTAATCAACTTTAGTATTATTAGAACTCCAAAATAAATTTAACTCTCTTAAGCATTTGCATCTCAAATTCAAAATTTTCTCTAATATCGTAAGGATTCAAGGAATTCAAGGTTCCCATCCCTAAAAACATTCCAACTTTGATTCATCTTAAGTAATATATTGTGAAGAGTTGAAAAAGCAAACTTTTCACAATTCTAATTTACACTAAAGAAAGTGTTGTGAGAAAACCCAAGTAAGCTTACCATGCAGATTCTAGACTTCTCTCCGATGAACGAGTCTCTGAGAACTTGGGTGAGCTTACTCGCTCTGAAGGGCAGGTGGGCCCCTTTCCTCCCGAGAGCTCTGATACATTCCTTAAGTGCCAGCAATGACTTGTTGATCTCTGCACCTTCCATCCCTACAACACACAACATTTCATATCAACCTCAACACAAGACAAGTCTATTTGCATTTTTGGAGGAAAGAAGAAGAATGTGAAAAACAGCACTTGTAACCAATCACTAAGAAGATATTTATCAACCTTTCAAGATTACATCTGCTAGCACAAACATTTATATTAATTAACGAATAAACTACTTGCTCACATCGGTGACCAAATTGTCTTAAGGCCTTATTCTTGCAATAAAATGGATTGCCAAAGATTGCGTTAAAATCCTGGTCAAGTGTACTAAGGGTCGTATTTTCTAAATGGTTTTACCTTCTCCCTCCAAGCAAATGTAGGCACTTAGATCAAAATTCAACATTCCTAATCTCAATCACATTAGCGTAATTAGTACATATACATAAAGCCTTAACAGGTGGTATTAAAACAACAATGCCAAACTCTATGGTGTGAACCTGCAGAGCTTTATCAGTGCTGTCACCACCACTGATCGACCTAGAACTGGACGAAATTTCTAGAAAGACTTCAACTAATATGTTTTAGAATGAGAATGTGGCATTATGTGCAAAGGAAACCAAAAAAGTTGAATAAATAAATGAATGGACTGTAGAGCAATACAGATAAAGAGTTGTAATGAAGTTGACACCAAGGACATAATACAAATATAAAAATATAAAACACAATCGAAAGTACACAAGGAAAGAAAGGTTGTTCATGATGTAGCAAACAGAATAGAACAGGAAGGAAAATCTTACCAGATATTAAGGAACATAATATAGAGTATGGATGTACCTAAGAATTTTAATATCACTATGTATTATATTTGAAAGGTATAGTAAAGGTGGATAGAAACATATAAAAAGGAACAAAAACCTGACGGTATCACCCAATCCCCCCAAATTAACCCTTTAAGTGCCAATGTCAGAGTGATGCACGAAATATCTGCTAAAATTTTCAGCGTTGCTCACAGTGATCCCATGTTTTTGAACTCTTAGTTCAGCATTAAGTCAACAGATAATATAATGCAGTGCAAATAAAATCTACCTTATGTTTAAGCTACTTTTATTTGTCTTTGCACTTAAGTTTCGATATATCAAAAATGAAAAATGAATTTTTTTTTTCAACTTATGAGTTTTATCTTTGGCCTTGTTTGTAAACATGGCTACTAAGACAGGGTGGCTACAAAACATTTTACAAAATTCCCTAATTTTTACAGGTTTTCCAGGCAACATTTTTCAACTTTCCCCGACTACTTTTTTCCACACATCACATATAAAAAAAAGTTTGTATCTACAAAACAAATGGTTTTATC
The DNA here is from genome assembly GCA_902141385.1 of Timema californicum. Taxonomy (NCBI): domain Eukaryota; kingdom Metazoa; phylum Arthropoda; class Insecta; order Phasmatodea; family Timematidae; genus Timema; species Timema californicum. Next base: position 78,609 of record CABFOW010002219.1, on the reverse strand, counting down.
AGTTAATTTAGAGATTAATATTTTATTTTGGCATTAATAACTTTGTTTTAGTGTTTAGTTGGGAAATTAATGGGATATTTTAGACATTTTTTAATTCCCTGACTTTTCCTTATCTTTAGTTAAAGTCCTTGACATTTCCTTGTTTTCCCCTCCATCCCCTTTTGATTCAAAGCCATTTATTTATTTTAGACTATTTTACTACCACGCCCAAGTTGATAGTCACTGAAATGGCTGCTATGCATAACCCAATTTTACCGTTGAATCCAAAGTTTGTTTTCTTTTGTAAATTTTGTTATTTAGTCAGTTTTTTTGTGTTCTTTTCATTGATTCATTATATTATATATTCACATCCTTTGTCCTTTATGTTTTACCCTTTACATAATCCCTTTTCTGTGTCCTATCATTCTTTATAATTTTCCATTTTCTCCTTTAGGTGTTTTTTTTGTTTACGCTTTTAGGAAGTTGTGTTGCATGTTTCACACTCCTCCCTGATGGGTACTGATGGAATGAAACCTAAGTCTGGGGAATGGGCGGTGACGATCGATTACTTTTAAGAGGCAAAAACTACTTCTTTGTCCATTGGCAACAAAGTTGGATGACTTATTATTGATCACATATAAAAAAAGTTTGTATCTACTAAACACATGGTTTTATCAGTTAATTTAAAGATTGATATTTTATTTTGGCATTAATAACTTTGTTTTAGTGTTTAGTTGTGAAATTAATGGGATGTTTTAGACATTTTTTAATTACCTGACTTTTCCTTTTCTTTAGTTAAAGTCCTTGACATTTCCTTGTTTTCCCCTTCGTCCCCTTTTGATTCCAAGCCATTTATTTATTTTAGACTATTTTACTACCATGCCCAAGTTGATAGTCACTGAAATGGCTGCTATGCATAACCCAATTTTACCGTAAAATCAAAAGTTTGTTTTCTTTTGTAAATTTTGTTATTTATTCAGTTTTTAGTGTTCTTTTCATTGATTCATTATATTATATATTCACATGCTTTGTCCTTTATGTTTTACCCTTTACATAATCCTTAGTCTGTGTCCTATCATTCTTTACAATTTTCCATTTTATCCTTTTGGTGTTTTTTTGGTTTCCGCTTTTAGGAAGTTGTGTTGCACGTTTCACACTCCTCCCTGATGGGTATATATGGAATGAAACCTAAGTCTGGGGAATGGGCGGTGACGATTGATTCCTTTTAAGAGGCAAAAACTACTTTGTCCATTTGCAACAAAGTTAAGTGTGAACTATTTTTTTTCATTGTAAAATCCATATTGTGTTCATCCCTTTTATGTTTCTATCCACCTTCTTCCAAATATAATGTTATTTCTCTTTCAAGATATTTAAATTTTCAAAGCTTATAATTTAACGTTAAATAAAACAGTAATTTTTTTAAAATATCTTGGCTAGTGACATTTTTATTATATTTAAAAATTTATAAAGTATGTATAGTTATATAACTGGACTTATAAGCATGTTTGTTAGTTTATTCAAAAATTAGTGTGCAAGAAGCTCAATAACTGATAAGTTAAACAAAAATTAAACAAAATCCTGTATTTTTCAGCAAAATAGCTTTGCACTTTTGGCACATTTTATTTGTCATTTCTCTTGGCACTTAAAAGAGTTAAGCTTCATTCTATTAGAATACATCACTTTATTTAAGACATACTGTGTCTCGATATTACTGTATGGAGCAGAAACTTGGACAATGTTGTCAAGAAATGTGAGCATAGTGTAAGCATCAGAAGAACTTTTTGAGCATTGACGGGAAAATAAGGTAAAGGATTATAAATGAAGAGATAACGCATTGATATTGGGGCAGCCCAAGATGCAATTGAGACGGCCAAGCTAAAATGGTTTGGCCATGAAAAAGGGACGGAAATAGTAAGAATATCTAGTAAAGCACTAAAAGTGTAAAATAGTAGGAGTAGAATCAAAGGGAGACCAAGAACACAATGGATGGAACAAGTTAAGAAGGATGTGTCATGAAGACAAGAGGAATGAAGGGACAGGATGAGATGGAGAAGCTTTTATTAGCAGCCGACTTAAGAGGATATCTAAAATGGGTTAAAATATAATTCAAATCTCGTGAAAAACTTAGAATTAGGGATGGACCCTCGAATACCTCAAATCCTATAGGATATTGAAGTCAATAAAATTTCAGATTTTAATCTCAATTTCTTTGTCTCGATATTACTGTATGGAGCAGAAACTTGGACAATGTTGTCAAGAAATGTGAGCATAGTGTAAGCATCAGAAGAACTTTGAGCATTGACGGGAAAATAAGGGAAAGGATTATAAATGAAGAGATAACCCATTATATTGGGGCAGCCCAAGATGCAATTGAGACGGCAGAGCTAAAATGGTTTGGCCATGAAAAAAGGACGGAAATAGTAAGAATATCTAGTAAAGCACTTAAAGTGGAAAATAGTAGAAGTAGAATCAAAGGGAGACCAAGAACACAATGGATGGAACAAGTTAAGAAGGATGTGTCATGAAGAGGAGACATGCAAACAAGAGGAATGAAGGGAAAGCACGAGATGGAGAAGCTTTTGTTAGCAGCTGACTTAAGAGGATATCTAAAATGGGTTAAAATATAATTCAAATCTTGTGAAAACTTAGAATTAGGGATGGACCCTCGAATACCTCAAATCCTATAAGATATTAAAGTCAATAAAATTTCAAATTCGAAACTCAATTTCTTGAAAAAAATTTTTTTTTCCAATTAAGTTTGTTTTATGTTCTAATATGGCTTATTGAGTTTTCAAAACCAGTCATATTTATAAGACCAACTTAACAAACAGGTCCCAGACTAATAATTTAACTCATTACTTGAATGTTATAATGAATGGATGATAAGAAAGAATGTTAACATTTATATTTTTTATTATTCTATTGATATTTCCTTTCATGTTCATAATTTTTTTTCATGTTTTGAAATCAGGATTAGAAGGTAAATTTGAGATTCAGATTTGACCCAGCTCTACTTAAAATTTACAACTCCCTATTTTTCTTTGCACATTCACCTTGTAACATAAGGGGAGTGAGGAAATTGTTGCGAATATTAGAAGGAAATGAGCAGTCTACGCTACGGCTCTCAACTAACCACCCATCATTTGGGTGTGATTAAGGGATTTGCGAATGCAATGCAAAGAGTTTAATAGTGAAACAGCAACCATACATACTTGTCTGCCTGTTGGCAGATGATGTGTCCGCTCCACGTTCATTGCCTGCCAGATCAATCAAGGAGAACTTCCCATGTATACGGTTTACGCCGGGCGACCGCACCACAATTTGGAAAACTGCATGGGATCGAGATGAGTTGGAATTGGCAGACGTTTGACCAGAGGTCCTGGTGAGCAAATTATAGGGGATATATTGTTTACATTGTTCAGTACAACATGAGTAAATATTTTATCACTAAAAATAAGAAGGCTAATTCAAAAAATAAAAACTATTAGCGAGAATTTTATTGCAAGGTGGCTTGATTTATATTTGATTTGAGATTAATTTGATGGATGCATGCACGGTATAAGGTGTCATTCCCATAATAGAATAAACTGCCGATCAACAGAAGATAGGGGTTCTAATTCCAGTCAAGATTTACTAACGGTGGTTTTTACTTAACGGTTTTCCACTCTCCTACATGCAAATGCAGGTACACTTCCTATGATTTCAACCTTACCCATCCCTAGCACATGAACGTTTTAGTACATAATATGCACATAGCCTTAACAAATTGTGAGATGTGGTGCTTCATTTCTTCAGCGGTTTAAATGTACTTTATACAAAACCTTAGGAAAAAGAAAGAGGGAGAGAAAGTAGGGAGATGGAGGTAGAGAGAGTTGAGGGGAGGAGAATAGAAGGGGGAGGGAGAGGGAAACAACTTTCTTAATCTTTACCAAAGCTTCAATCTATAAATCTTTTGTCATCACACACTTTTGAAAAGTCAAGTCTATTATCTGAGACCTTAATTTGTGATAAAATTATAGGATTTCATTAAATTAAAAAGTTAAATCTCAGTATAAGTTTATAAATAAATTTTTTTTTGGCTAGATTCAATAATTTTTTTTTACACAAATCAAAGTGGTATAGTAATATGATTAGAAAAATTATAACAATTTCAAATTCTAAAATTTTATATGACGGTTCATTATTTGACTGTTATAATAGCCAGAATAAACATGTATTTTTACTTCTTACTTAGTCTTTGACAGGAGTTTTTATAGTGGAAATGGATTTGGCATCACTATCGATAACAATGGGATAAGAATCTAGTTATGTTGTACCTGGCACTGTTGCCATGAGTGATGAGTTTTAGCACCTCTTCTACAGAGTCCACAATGGTCTCCGTGAGCCCCACAATCTGCACCTGTTGCTTGCCATCCTCCAGGACACGCAACTTTGCTTTATTGGCCAACAGGTCGAACACCTGACAACACACATTTAGTAGTTAGAAATATGACTAACCCTTTTAGCACCACAATCTGATCTCATTGGTTTCGCCTTCGGACATTTAAAGTGCCAAGAGCCACTGTAATCACCATCACCTTCAACTTCCACCTTTTAAGTGACACGAGCAGATGTGGCTGGCTTTCCAGATTTGTGACAAGGCAGGAGTCTATTATTTCACTAAAATAAGAACATTCTCCCTTTACCTTAGAATAGTATATGCAGATATAAATGATCCTGGAACTATCTGAAAAATAGCTTTGTAAATAACATTTTAGCAAGTTGTCTTGTACCACCATACAAAAATGATCAAATATACTGGTATTCATAACATACACAAACTGAAACAAGCCTGACAATCTTCGAAAACAGATCTGGTTTAAGCATGGCACTAAAAGGGTTCCAATTGTTTATTTCGCTTGCCGCCTGAGTAGTATCTCAAAAGCAATAGGAAGAGCCGATGATATGAGCTAGTTGTGAAACCACTTTACCTTGCCACTGTATATTTCAAAGAAGCTAGAAGACACCACAAGATGAAGCATGCGGTACTTAGGGGACTTAAGCAGCTGAAACACGTCCTTTGCTGCCATTGCGTAGATCCCCTTCTTGCAGTCTTGAGTCTTACCATGGAAGTCTCCGCCCATGGTGTGGGTCTTGCCGCTGCCAGTTTGGCCGTATGCAAAGCATGTGGCCATGCCACCCTCGAAAATTGTTTGGACTAGAGGTTGGGCAGTGTACCTACGAGGAACATTAATAATTTAAGTTTTCATTTTATAAAAGGAAATTGATGAAATTAAAAAAAAAATTAAAAAAAAACTTCTAAGAGTAAATTTGATTAAGAAAGCCCACCTAAGGAAAGAGGAAAAATGGTGGGAAGAATCCAAGCCACAAAGGTGACATCTTCCTTTCATCTGTCTTCAATAGTAGAAATAGTAACACACACATTTTAGTACAACTAGAATATTTCGGCATTGGTGCCTTTATCAAACACAAAGAAGGAAGAGAGTAAAAATAACACAAACATTGGATTACTCTATTTAGATTTTTTTTAAACTGTTAGAAACAGTTTAGAAGACAGAGGAAAGGAAGATGTCACCTTTGTGTATTGGATTCTTACCACATTTTCCCTCTTTCCCTGGGTGGGCTTTCTTAATCAAATTTACTCTTAATAGTTATTTTTCCTTTTTCTTAAGTTTTATCAATTTAATTTACTTCAGACATCTGAACACACAAATCAACTCATCATGGTTTGGTTTCACATTGTTCTTGCTGGATCTACTTTTAAGTCTTCATTCATTAATTATTTATGCTATCTCCAGTTTTAACTTTTGATATATATTATTGATAGATATAAAATAACACTATTAATTTTGTACACTGACATGAAAAAATAATTCCTTTTCTAGAAAATAAAATAAAAAATCTTTCTTTGAAAATTGATCTGCAACTTGTGGGGGACGTGGAAAACTCCAGTAACCAACAAATTTAGCTCTAATTAGGTTCACGCTTTCACCTGCCAAGACAACCAATAAAGTTTAAACCTGCTTCGGTGAACAAAAGATCTAAGGTGCTACTCTCTCAATAAGCTAAATTGTGGGAGAGTGGGGTTCGCTCACAACCGAGGTCGGGTTTCCCACTTTACCTCCACACAAATGTGGGTACACTTCCTAATTCTCAACAACATGTAGTTAGTACATGAGCCTATAAGCCAAATGGGCTCTAAAATGCGGTGTTAAAGAAAATATAAAGTGAATTGATTCACTGAAAGACTATAAGTAGGCCCTACAATAGGGTAAATAAATTTAACCCAACGAGCTATTAACCAAAATATCTGAGGTTGATTATGATCCTGAGATTGGCTGAGTAATGGTTTTATCACATTTCTTATCTAAAATACAATTTTTTAACATTTACTAGAAATGGGTGATAAAAACCTCAAATCATATTTGATTAAAACCACCAAGTCTTTCAAATGACTAATGGATAATATTATAAATAAGACTGACTAATAAGGAAAAAAATATTTTACAAAAACAGAATCAAACTTACTTGTAAACAAGATCATTGGAACAAGAGTCATCGAAAGCGTAATCAAACCTAAAATGTTGGTTCTCCAAATACTTTGTGAGGTCTACTTTCAATTTAGGTTCATGGACAACCAGCTGATTTTTACTGGGCACTGATATCACATCAACCTCTTTCCGAGTAGTTTCTGGGGGTCAAAAACAAGAATTTCCTTGAGGTTAAAAAACCCATCAAAAAACCACCATGTTTTAAATATTTCATATTCCAAATAATTGTAGCTTAGGATGCACCTGGCACATATACTTTTACATGACACAACTTTAAAAAATATGCAAAAAAACTTGACATTACTCTTAAGAAAGCTTCCTGGATAGGAAGATTCCATAGAAACTTCATATTTAATAAATATAATCAGAAACGATCTGGATCTGAATCTGAATCTTGGAAAAAAATTAAGGACATAAAAGGGAAATATAATACAAAAGAAATAGTAACTAAATGTTAACACTCTAATAAAATTCTTACATTAATACACGGGAGAAACAGATAGCAGCAAGTGTGCGGAGGAAAGTGGAAGAGCGTGCAGGAGGAACAACAGTGAAAGGACAGAGGAAGATTGAGGCCTTTTACGAAATTGGCCCAGACAAAGGATGGAAACGGTTCATGATCATTAGTAATACATTCAGTTAAATTACTGATCTGGGGCCTGGATGTTAAGTTCATCCTTTAACTATATTGGCTCTGAGTAACCAATAACAGTATTGGAGCTATAAAATAAATTTCACTTGAAAAATTGAAAGATTTTATTTCTAAATATTCAATTCTCAAATATGGTATCTAATATATTTGGGGTTTAGAGGGGCCCCAACCTAAGGATAAGTTGAGATTAAAATGACAAACTTAATTTGGGATAGAATTAACCTTGGATGGGATGGGTATTTTTGTAGGCGCGCCAATGAACTTTCGAGTTCCTCATAGCATTGTGTGAATGTAGTAAAAAGAGTTTATTTTAATTTTTATTGGTATTCCAAAATAGCTTAAGTATAGAGGATAGTTCAAGGTGGGCCTTACCCACAGACAGATTCACAGCCTCCAAATTAAAGAGGCTTATCTCTTTGGGAAAGCTCGAGTCTTTCAACAAGGGAGGGGATCGCTATGTGCAGTTCCAAGTAACATCACTACAAAGCAGGCATTTATAAAAATAGTATCTTAAGTTAAAAGATGATTTTACTAGAAAACAGACAAAAATTGTCTCAGTGTCAATAAACTGGCTTTCACAAAGCTAGGTTCAGGTAGCGGCCCCACCCCCTTTCCCATAAGCCAACCCTCCCTCCCCCCAACCATCAATATCCTACTATATAATAGATTTCTGGTAGGGAAAAAAGTCCTTTCCCAGGTAAACTCCTACCGTGAACGAACAATATGTGCAGTTCCAAGTAACATCACTACAAAGCAGGCATTTATAAAAACAGTATCTTAAGTTAAAAGATGATTTTAACTAGAAAACAGACAAAAATTGTCTCAGTGTCAATAAACTGGCTTTCACAAAGCTAGGTTCAGGTAGCGGTCCCACCCCCTTTCCCATAAGCCAACCCTCCCTCCCCCCAACCAAGATAGCTCATATTGAAAATTACAAAGAAAATTTAGGATACAATGGTCCTTTTTTTGTTCAAGTTAATGTTTTGTAAATTGTCTAGTTGTAAACAATCTTCAAATACACTGATTAGTTACTTATCTGAAAAGGTTTGTTCATATAAAGGGGGTTGGTGAGGGTGGGATTGCTGGTACTTTGACTATTGTTTGAAAATTAGTTATTTTATTTTAAAGAGCTGTTATTACCGAGGACTGTGACTAGCACTCCCCATGACCTCATCCTGGCTCAAGGAGCAAAGTTAAACTACCTCAGGGCTGAGTATCTGGTGTTGCCTTATCTGTGACCTGGCACCATTCAAATCTTTTGTTACCTTTGCGATTAAGCGGCCTCTTCCTGATGCACACTGTTATCTGATGGTCTTCAACAAGGTCATTCTCTCGTAGGGGTTCTGAAGTCAATGTTACTTCGATAATCTCTGTAGAAGAGAAACAAACAATAAACACTGATTGGATTGCTCTTAAAGAGTTGGTGGGAGTTAGAGGTGAAAATATGTAAAACCAAATACAGGATTCAGGGGGTCAGACTTATTTTTCAAGGTTGCCCTCATCTTCTTACTACCAAATTCCTTGGATTCTCTAGGTTTTCCAAGCAGCTTGGATTGAATAAAAGCGAAATAAAATTTCATTTATCATCAGACTAACAGTGTCAAGACATGTAACAGGTTTAAATACATCTGTCACTTTACAGCCCTTGTTTAAGGGGTAATAGGACACATGAATCAGTGTGATTAATTCTTCAGTTCACTTTTTTGTCCATCCAAAGAACTATTATTTTAAGCCCTCAGGAAAATATCCCAAATTAACCAATGATTCAGTAAATTTGCTATATTTTACAAAATTTACAGTTTTTTTTACCAGTTTGAAAGGTGCAATGACAACCTTAATTTGAGTGCTTAGTTTAAATATAAAAGTAGTAGAACAATTAAAGTTTATGAAAAATATATAAATAATAATAATATTTAGCATCGCATCTTACTACCCGTTCGGGTTATACGCTTTAAGTACTAATTACTCTAATGGATTAGGAATTGGGAAGGTTGAATTAGAGGAAGTTAACCCGCATTTGCGTGGAGGGAGAGTGGAAAACCATTTAGGAAAAACCACCCCCAGTTCACCCGACTGAGATTCGAACCTCGATCTCCCCGTCCTCAGCAGTCGAGGTCAACACGACAAGCGCGTTAGCCAACTACGCCACCGAGGTGGGTGAAAAATATATAAAAAGATATAAAAAGTTTTCGTCACCTCTCAAATGCCAAATTCCTTTAACTAAATGGGTTTGGAAAACAATTAAATATAATAGTAAATAAGTAGTACAATAGTAGTTTACTGCTGCAGAAGAGGGACAATTGAAAGTTAAGAGGAGACCCCAAGAAGTGGGGAAAACTGCTCTATGATATGGGGTACTGACTGCTACAAGCAATACAGGGTTGCCACTATTTTCTTAATTAAAGGGGGAGAGAAAGAGATGATGATGAGGGGGGGAGGGGTGAAATGGGGGAGGTGGGGGGGTGTTTGGAAGAAACCAATCAATAAACTCAAATATAAAAATAAATAATTTGAAATATCAGGTTTTCTGAAGATTTTTTTAAATGTACAACTAAACAAAGCAAGTTTTTAAAAATGAATCTTAATTTTTATCTTGACTGACCTAAAGTATGTCTCGTCACCTAATTCAAACTTGACTTGGGTGAGTGAGCAAGCTGATGAGTCAGTGAGTCCATCAAGACTAAAGAGGGATACCTTATCATGCCGAGGAACTCCCAGTTGGGGTTCCCAGGGTCCAGACTCATCAAAGATTCCTTCTCTTCCTTAATTTCAGCCTGGCGTTGTCGACGCTCCTCGCGGTTCTTCTTGAGGCGCTCCACCTCTTTCACAACATTGCTACGCCGTCCCCGGCCTATACCACTGGCAGCAGCAGCAGCGCCGGCGGCGGCAGCGGCAGCAGCAGCAGCAGCCGCCGCCGCGGCTGCTGTATGAGCAATACAACACTTAGACAGCAAACAGTACTCTGCACAAGTTTGTACGATCTGCTTCATCATCTCAAAGCAAATTAAAATCAAATAAATGAGATATTCTCAAAGCTGAATCCAAGTTAGATTTTGTTGTTCATTATTTTAGGCTCTAAAATTTACTATAAATAATTTATAAAGCGTTTTATTATAGAATTTCTTCTTATCACCCCAACTTACTACCTCATTCAGGTTATACACTTTTGTACTAATACACTGAATGGAATAGGGAAGAGGGAGGTTTAATTTAGAGGTGGTTTACTTGCACTTGTATGGGGAGAGAGAGAGAGAGTGGGATACTATTTAAGGAAAAATACAATCGTCCCGTCATCAGGAGGCCAGCCTAGCGTAAGAGTGACCAACACTTTAGACAACTTATGCTGAGCTTTTAATAAGTTAATACCATTTGTTAATACCGGGACACAAATATAAAGTCCTATTAAGCCACAGATGTTTTAACGTCTAATTTACAGATGTTTTAACGTTTAAATATTTTTTTTTAATATCCAGAAGAAATACAATGAAAACTAGGACACCTTGCTCTACCAACCTTGTTGAGCAGCGACTGCTGCAGCCGCCTGTTGCTGTGCAAGGACTTGCTGTCGGGCTACAGACTGCTGTTGTTGCCGTTTAACCCCCAGGACAGGGGTGCTGGGGGTGGGAGCCACGTTCTCCAACCCCCGACTGTGGTTCACACCTGACTCGCCATGTCCGTTCACGATATTAGTCTGGCGAACCTGACGGGTTGTACGCTGACCCGGACGCTCTGGCCATAGAAAAACAAGGATTATACACAAATGTTCTACAGATGTTCCAGTTTTCAAAATGGTCCAAATAAAAGGAAGATAAAAATATTTGCAAATTTGCTTTGGTTAATTTTTTTTTTGCCCCATCTGGTATAATCAAATGATGTTTAACATCAATTCAAAGTTAGTTTACACTTGTGCTGACTTTTTAAAACATAAAATAATGTTTACAAAATAATATTGCCTCAAAATATTTAGCAGATTATGTGGCCAAATTTAAAATATAGAAGTTGAACAAAGTTTCTACTGCAAAATTAAAACTTGAATGAAATTCCTGAATGGTTTGTTTGAATCTAATAACTAGTCTACACAGTGTAAGTTGATATAGCCAGTAGCTTCATGTAAACGGGTTAGCATGGCTTCTCACTGTGTGAGTAGGCCAGCTATTGTTCATTCACGGGAGGAGTTTACCTGGGAAAGGTCTTTTTTCTTACCAATATCCTACTATATAATAGATTTCTGGTAGGGAAAAAAGTCCTTTCCCAGGTAAACTCCTCCCGTGAACGAACTTTACTTCAATTTGTGTTTGACTGACCATTGGCCAATATGATACACGGGAAAAGACTAACGGCATTCAAAAGTTTTTGGCCAAGACCAGTGCTTTTTTTATGTTACCCTTGTTGGTACAACTTCATGTAAGGTTATATCTGCACGTTGATTGGTTTGATACTATTATATTCTAAAGAAGTTTTATTGACATCTTTATAATCATGTGAACCTTGATCAGACAGATCTTTCAATATTATGTTTTAATTTTTTTTAAATAACACCTAAACATGGGAATCAAACCCAGGACCTTTGGCTTAGTATGCCAATGCTCTTACCCCTGAGCTATCTAGGAGACGCCCCATGTCCAGGGTTATTCTTCACTTATATTTTAAAGAAGAGTATGTAATACTATGCTGGCGGCCGGGGTTCAATCCTCGGTCCTGGCAAAGATTTATCTGATGACTAAACCCTTCCTTCACCTCTGACAAGACATCT
>CABFOW010002219.1:48862-59348 GCA_902141385.1 Timema californicum | reverse complement strand
TCTCTCGAAAACCATTATTTGTAGACACACACGGCATAATGTACTCACACCCCCCACGAGACAAGTAGCACGCCAAATTAATATTTAATACAAGATGGCGAAAGTTAACCTTGTCGTTTGAATCACAAACAAAACAATCAGGCAACTTCCTACTGGCCGTGCCATCACGTGTAGTGGATAGCGCTATCTTTAAGCATTCGCGTTGTTACGATGTACGGGAAATTCAAACTAAAATTATTTTCGTGACTTTATGACCAAAATATTAAAAATTCGTGACTTTTCGTGACCCAGTAGACACCCTGATGTAATACAGCTGTGCCTCACACTACGCGAGTGATTGGTTCTGATAAATAATCGCGTAACACTAAAACACGTAAAGGGAATAATTGATTTTAACATAGGTGATATAGGGAAAAGTACATAAAAACCTAAACCTTGTTAATAATCGCGTAACACTAAAACACGTAAAGGGAATAATTGATTTTAACATAGGTGATATAGGAAAAAGTAAATAAAAACCTAAACCTTGTAAATGAATGCAATTTTTATTAATTTATCTAACTATTACAATACTATAGGTAGCCTACACCTTTTGTAATTCTTCAATCCCTGAAATTTGTAAACGAATGCAATTTTTAATCAATTTATCTAATTAATACAATGCTACAGGTACACTTGCTTCAATCGCATAATAAATTATTTGTATCAGGCAAATATGGATTATTACTCTCTTGAAGCAAGGCCCCTGGACGGTAGGCTCTTGTTCTCTCAACGACCCTTGGACGATAGATAGGCTCTTGTTCCCTCGAAAGCCCTTGGACGGTAGGCTCTTGCTCTTTCCAAGGCTCCTGGGTCGTTAAACTGACGATTTTCAACTTTTTTGATGAAATGGTCAAGTCTCAGCTGACGGGCAGCATTCTTCCTTTCTTTATAGTTATTTCAGCAAGCTAAATAACTCAGAGCCTCTCTGGCAGCTTTGGTGCTTCTAACCATGTTATGAGCACTCTTCATCAATTCTAATTTCACTATAAATGTGCTTTAAAATAATCAGCAAATTGTTATGTTGAAAGTTGATAGATAGGCTCAACAACATAAGGCTCTTCCTCTTAATCCTTTATGCCTTTCTACTTATCTAGAAGATCTTCATGGTCAGTTCTGTTGAGTATCATGAGAATCAGAAACTTCAGACCAAATATTTTTCCAAACTCCCTCCATACAGGACTGTTCCAAAATTCTACCCCTGCATCTCCCATGTTGTCAATACGAACCACTAACACCCAACTGTACAGAAAAGATAATTGTTATCACTGGAATGTGCGCGCACAAGGTCACGCCACCATTGCACGGGGTGACTGCGAACTTACAGCCGACTAAGCAACTATTATATTTTATTTTGTTTGAATCGCGTTATGGCGAAAACTCGTAAAGTGATAGCTCGTATAGCAAGGGATACCTGTATTTGACGGTCCCGTTGTGCATTTCTCTCATTTATTTTAGTCATGCCAAACATTAAAATTAATCCACACAAAACAAATAAAAATTATTTTATAAGCGGCTCAAATAAATATTATGAAACAATGAAAATTAAAGTAGGTTTCCAAACACCTTTTCCCTATATTCGCTACTAACTATAAAACCACTAACTATTTTTGCAATTTCAATTTTGTTGAACCTCTCAGGGTGTGCATTAATCAGACACAGGTGATTTAGTCTCAGCGTGGAGCAAAGATAAATTTTTATTCATACAAGCGTTGAAAAACTTATTTCTGCAGTAGCTGATATCACTATCAAGAGTTTTCAAAATCTTTTTAGTGTGTGCTCCAAGCATATTTTATTTTTATTAGTTAAATTAGTGTGAACTTTGTATCTTGCTTCAAAATAATATTAACATTATCTAAATGTTTTATTATATTATTTCTGGGCGGGTAGAGGGGGTAAAAATGATACTTTTTACCCCTGTCAATTTGGGAGGGGGGTAAAAGTTACCCCCGTTCCTGCGCCACTAATATTGGCCTTAAGTACTGTGGTTAGCTATCACATTCATATAATACCATCTGTTTTTATTACAGTGATCCAAAGTGATGTCAGCTGTTGGCGTAGGGATATTTTAGGGTCTATTTCTAGAAACTTTTTGAGCTGTCATCCAAGTAAACTTAGGTCATAATCAACTACACGCTCTCCCTGAGTTAGGACTTGCCACGAACTAGGGGCGCTTACTTCTCAGATAGAAATATGGTATCGAAAGTAAGGTATCTATATTGTACTCATTAAAGTATCGGAAGAAAAATATCGATACCGTACTTGCATGGAAAAAAAAAGTATCGGTATAGAAATTTTAGTCTGGAATTATTTTTTTATCAAGTAATAATTTCAATCTTTGCAAAATAATAATAATTGTCTTCATATATATTAAAACACTGACAACTATAATAATTTAACCATGTTATAATATATTTAGGTCTATGGTGCTTATGTCACGTGTAGGAACTTGGAAGGTATGATAGACAGTATTGTATGATTGATAGGTGTTACTATACCGTACCGGCTTTAAAAAAAATCTATGAAAATGTAGCTGATGGAAGGTTATTTAATAGCTAAATATGATTAGTAATATTTTTTCAATCTATTTTGTGCCCTTCTTTAAATATAGTACATATTTAATCCCAACATGAAATAATAACAAAAAAAGTTGTTTCTTTCGATACCGGAGTCTGAGTACTAAAAGTATCGGGAAAAAAGTATAGAGTAAAATAAACACTAGTATCGAAAGGAAGATGTAGGTATTAGTAAAGTAACGATCATTTTGCCCCATCCCTATTTGCAGATACAACACATTAGCGACACGAAACTGCCGCTCGCATCACTGTTCAGTGATTTATTTACACGCTCACCTTTTTTCCAAAGGCTTACAGTGTTTCTTTTAGCACCGCGTCATAATACCCATTCAGGCTATAAACTTATGTAGCCTACTAAATACGCCAATAGTGTTAAGGATTATAGAGGTTATATTTATAGGAAAAGTACACATATTTACGTGGAGTGAGAGTTGAAAACTTTTATTGTAAGACCACCCTCAGCACACCCGACCGAGAATCGAACCCAATCATAGGTAGTCTAGTCTAAAGCGAGAGTAGGGGCCACCGAAGCGGTCAAATAAGTAATTTTAACGGCATTAATTAATGTTTATTTTTCTTAGACCTTCTACGCGAGAGTAAATTAAAATTGCTAGGTTTGATGAAATATATTAAAATTTAATTTTTGTAGAAAAATATGACATCCACTGCAAACGATCACGAGTCAACATAAATTATACGGTAGTGCAAAGAAAGTAAGTCGAAACAAAATAAGATTCAATGTGTGTTTCTATTGAGATTATTGTAAGTATTGTTTTAGTTATATAAGTACACAAAATGATCAAATTTTATAAAACCTTGTATTGTTCGATTTACCGTGTGTAGTGATAGTAATATTATAGACATGTATTGTAAAAATAATAATTCGTATACGAGTGGTATTAATTTCGCTCACAGTTGTTTTTACACTGACTGTTCGCAACACGCTACATTACCAGCTTTGTTTGGCTTACCTTTGTTTGAAACCGCGAGCGAAGACCGCGTCCCACACTGGAAAACAAAACACAGTACACATGAGCTGGCCACTAGGAGGCGCCTTATTCACTGTATANAATACGGTACTAGCTACAAATGCACTCTACAAACACCAGACTAGACTAGCACAAAATACAGTCCAATTTTCAGAAGAATCTTAACTGAAGGTTGACCGGCCCCGTGGTGGTGTAGCGGTCAATGCAACTGGCTATGAACCTAGAGTCCCGGGTTCGATTTCCGGTTGGTACCTTTGGTAATTTTCTATTTAGATGAAAGGCTACAAAAAAGTTGGTCACCAAGTCTTAACACCTGTTCAGGTTATAAACGCTCTTTTACTAATTAAGATGGATGATGTGTTAAGGATGAGGAAGATTGAATTTAGAGGAAATGTACCTGCGTCTGCGTGGAAGGATAGTGGAAAGTCACTTAGTAAAATAAAAAACCTCGGCATACTTATTGAGATTTCACTATCAACTGCAATCCAGTCTACTGCGATAGTGACGCCTTAGACCATGCAAACATTGAAGCGGATGCTAGAAAATGTACTATATCTCCTTTCACGTACTCATACGTCAAATCATTTAAGCTGAAGTTATCATTTTATAAAATAATATTATTAATATCTACTAACTCACACTAACACTGATAATATAGTAAAATGTTATTACAATTGACTGCAAAAAAATTAGTTTACATTTTTTAATAGGCCCTTTATGTAAAAATTTGACTGTATGACAGACAAAAGTGGGAACCAGTCAAACAGCATAATTTGAGCCAATACTCAAATATTAACTTAATGAAGAATATGTTACCAAACTATTTTGTTGTAACTAATGTGAGCTGGGTAACGCAACAGTGTTTGGAAGTATGGGATAAGAAAAGGGTCAAATGGGTCAATTCCTGACTTATTTTATACCTGGTAAAGTATATAGTCATAATAAAGTTATATCACAATGACAAGTTTAAGATTGGCCCTTTATCATTAGGTATGTAATTTACTAAAAGTCAGATTAACAAAAATTACGTTGCCTATTAATCCCTCCAAAACAGTGGTCTACTACAACGAATTATGGTAAAGTTATGCCGGGATCACGATCAACTTAACTTTACTGTAACGTTCACTTAAAGTTAGCTTAATTTAATCAAACAGATGTATGACCACGATTCACGTAACTTAACTCGAGCCAAACATCTGCATTCTCGAGTATGATCTGTGATTTGTACTATCTGTGAAGTGATGATCTGTGAATGTTTACAATTTTCAACCGATATAATAAATATCTATTATTAAACTTTTGATAAATTTAGCTTTCCTATTTTAGTTTAATTATTATGTTTCAATGTCTGATCACTAGAACTTATGCTAAAAAGTAGACCTTGGTCCTAAAACCAACAAATGAATTACTAAATATTCCTGTAGACGTCACTCGCATGATGATTGGCTGGCTACATCACGTGATAACCTTCAAGTAACGTTCACTCAAAGTAAAATACCTCCCAGGACATTTCTTACGTTAAGTTAACTGCAAATTAACGTTAAGTTAACTGCAAGTTAACGTTAAGTTATCGTGATCCCGGCATAAAAGTGGAACATTTCTTTGGGCATAGTCATAAAAAAATCCGATAAAAAGTATTCTTCAATCTTAGTGCTTTCAAATGTAGTAGAAAAGCTATTCAATAATAATATTTTCGTAACAATTTAATGAAGATGGGCTAAATTAAACTCGTCGAATGTTCCAAATATAAAGTTGGCATAAAATGACCCACATAACCATTATAACAATGATTTAATTAGTTAACGTATTCGATTGCAGTTTTGTCCCCAATTTGTTTAATTTAACCAAGAAACAGTTAAATTAGAGAGTAAATAAAATTGGTCTTACCTGGAAACTCATTACGCAATTACCTCTTAGATTTCAAAATATATAGTTTCAAACTAAACAAACTAAAACACTATACACAGTATTTACAACACCGATATAATAAAAATGCATACGAAAATATAGTGCAAAATAAAGTATATACAGTGTGAAACCATTCAATATTCAAGCCTCACAACATAGGGACCCGCCCTTGGTTACATGCATGTAGTTGAGACCCGCCTTTACCATTGAAACAAACTGAGGTTTGATATGATCAGCGCCTTGTGGGCATACACCGAGATGCAGCGTGGCGCTGCATGCGGCCATTCGTGGAAACATCTCGCCAAGATTCTCAACGCGTCATTAAAATAGTAGGCCTACCCAATAGTACACTATTTTCACGTTTGATAAAGAGAATAATAATGTTCAGTTTTTAAAAGAAAAGCCATTGGCAGCAAGAAAAATTACTATAGATTTAGTTTCACGTACTCATACGTCAAGCCATGTGAACTTCATCTGTCACTTTTGATAAATATTGTTATCAATGTAAAGGGAATAGAAGGCAACTCCTCCAGATGGAGAAATACGTCTGATTGGCTGAGCTTGTGACGTCACTCATTACACAAGCCAGCGCGTTACATACACAAGCTAAATGGAAGAGAAACTTTGTTGCTAAAAATATGGCCAGATTTTGGAACTTTAGCTAATATATATATTTTTAAAAAAAGCCTTTAAAATTCACACCAAGGTTCAATTAACGTCACTGCTCTACTTATTAGAATTAACTGTGTTATGGGTGACATGACATCCATCAAATTCCTTCGAGTGGCGCTGCCTTTCTATTCGCTTTACATTGATCAATACCTATAAAATTACACTAATAATATAGTAAAACGTTATAAATGCTGACAGAAACAAAATGTGTTTGTATTTTAGAAAAAGTTCTTCCTATGAAAATCGGATTGTACCTGTCCTTAGTTCTTATAATTCCTATAAAGAAAAAAGGTTTTGTACCCAATACTATTATCACCTAAAGGTGCGATGAGGATAATTTGGGATTAGTGCACCCACATTTGCGTGGACCAACGAGAACATCGTAATGACAAATCACTTGTGTAAAAACACCAGCAGTGCAATCAGTCGGGATTCGGATCTCAGCCTCTCCGTAAAGGATGACCTCACGCAGCGCGAGTCCAAAGCCTTAGACCTTACGAACAATGGTTTCGCTCTTTATACTTGGCAGGAATTCGAGCCCCGGTATTCCCTTAACTTGTAATTGAGCTAAATGTGAGGTTGGACTGGTCATGAGGGCAATTGGGGCTCAAATCCCCGCTTGGTCTACTGAGGGTGGTTTTCCTAGATGGTTCCTCACTCTCCTCCCACTCAAATGCGAGTAGACTAACTCTAAAATGCCTCCTTACTCACTTCTACCCCATTAGAGTAACTATCATAAATGCGTAAAACCTGAATAGGTAGTAAGACGCGTTAGACCACGAGACCACCGATACGGAGATGAAGGTATCACCAATCAAAGAAAGCTTAGACGAATCCGCCGATCGTTAAATTTTAAATTAAATAAAGCGCACACACTTACACAATACAAAATACCACGCTAGTTTGTAATAGAAGGTGCGTAACTAAGATTTATAGATTGTCATAGCCCGACTTTCCAAGAAACCAAAACACATCCTTTCATGACAATCACACCGCACAGTTCGGGGGAAACTAATTCAGACGGCTACCAAAATGATGACAGGTAATGTCAAAAGAGCATGCATTCATTCATCATGCAAAATGAGAGGTGGGGGGGAAGGGAGAGTTATCTAGGCCAAACTCACGCGACTCATCCAGATCAAAATTATAAATAGCATTTTATATTGGAAAATGACAAGGACAACGGAAAAAAAGCTAAACCAATTGAAATGGAACTTTGAACAAAGTGCTGAAATCTTTAGCTCGAGAAACGGAACTTGGAAAAAACATTTTCTATTCCTTGCATATTTTTATCAGATTATACGCAAGATAATTAAACTAATGAGTAAGGAAGCATTTTAGGGGTAATATACCCACATTTGCGTGTAAGAGTGGAAAACTAAATAGAAACAATTACCCTTAATAGATCCCGGGATCTGATCGTCAGCAGGCCAGTATAACACAAAAGTGACGCCTTAGACCATTCGGCCATTGAAGCGGGAGCTTGTACATATTAAATGTTCACGGAAAAAAGCTAGTCTTGGAATATTGAAATATAGTTAAAAGGATATTACCACATTGGTAAATTTTAAAAATGACACCCGGACACGAGAATCGAACCAGGGAAAGGTTAGTAGTAGAGCATTGGCACACTAAACTGAAGTTCCTGTGTTCAATTATATGTAATGCGATATTTAAAAAATATATATATATTTTTAATAAGGTTGGATCTAGAATTATTTTGATTAAAAGAAACTTTTAGAAAATACAAGCTTTTTTTTACTGTTAACAGTGAGTGATAATATTTATCAAAAGTGACAGCCATAGATCCCATGATTTGATGTATGCATATATGAAATTTATTTTAGTAAACTTTTTACTGTTAAAAAAGTTACTTCGTAATCAAACTATATGTTTATATCTATAGGACGCAGTTTGTACCAAAAACACGGCTATGAGAAGTGTTTATTTTTATAAAAACACTATTAGGCCAGCTTCAGTGGCCACGTGGTCTAAACCGATACTCTCCTGTTGACTTGACTGCCACTGCCGATGACGAGATCGAGGTTTGAATCTCAGTCGGGTGTACTGAGAGGTTTTCCAAAATAACTTTCCACTCGTCTTCCACACAAATGCGGATACACTTGCTATAAATGTCACCTCCCTAATCCCTAAAACCATAAGTGTAAATTTAAGCTTATAGCCCGAACGGGTAGTAGGACGTAGTGCTTAAAAACTATTATTTGGATTAGCCTACAGATAGTGTGTTATTTAACGAGATTAAAGAGTTTAATTTTGTAAAAGTGGCAATTTTAACGGTCCAATTTCATAAATAGGGCCTTTTTGAAAATACAAACATTTTTGTTGTCAACTTTGATAAAGTTTTACTATAATCCTGTGGGTAAAGAGTGACAGATGCAAATACCATGACTTGGCGTTGGAATATGTGGATGTAGATCACTGTCACAAGTTATATTCTATGAAGATTGGACTGTAGTTAGGCTTTATCTTGACGTAGATACGGGTCTCGTTAATTTAAATGAACAATAGTGCCTACAAGATATCTAAGATATATTCACATCTAAATAACAAGATTAATAAGGAATTAAAAGAAAAGGTTCTTGTCTCGAAATGTTTAGAAACGCGCATATTTGGCTTGTGCTAGGGCAAATTCAGTCAAATGTTCATAGAAAGAACCTTATATTCGACCACTAAAAAGTAACTAGACCTATTTCCACGTATTCCTACGTCAAGTCGTGTGATCCACAGCTGTCACGTTTGATTATTATTATTACCTATAAAATAACACTAATAATATAGTAAAATACTATTAATGCTAGCCACAAAAAATGTGTTTGTATTTTCTAAAATACCCTTTTTATGAAAATTGGACTATGCACACGAATGTAGGTTATGTTTTAACAACAAAAAAATGAATTACCTACTTTCGTGTACATCATGATCGGAAGATGTGACCTTTCCGACGACATGGCTATTTCCTCTGCTACTAAAACACGCGATTAGGGTCGCACTTCACTTTAAAAAACATGTGAACTGACCCCGCTTCACAGAATGTCTGGCTGGTTGTGTGACGCGCACTTGGGACCCTGGCAACCCGCCAGTCAGCTGACCCCCCCACGCATTTCCAAAATAACACAAATCGGGGAGGAAGACACACAACTATTATGGTTACGTCACATTTAGGGAAACATGGTAAGAAAAATCCTCGTGTACAAGGCGTAAGCAACAGATACTCATGACTAGGTGTGGCAATTATACATCGACGTTTTAGTATCATAAACGGCGATCTATTTATCGGGCGACACTTTTGGAGGAATGTAGGGGAAGCGAGAAAAGATAAGTTTTTTTTATGTTTTTACGGCAAACACATTTTTGTCGTGAGCGTAGCGGCATTAAATAAAAAAAAATTTAGATGTAGAGAAAAAAAAGGTGGTTATTAAATTCCAGGACACCTTGACATATTAAAAAAAATTTTAGTCACCACGGGGAAAAAATTGAACATGTTTCTACCGGAGAAATATTTTACTTATTTTGACCAAAAATGTTTTGCTATAAGAATTGCAAAAACACCGCCCCTTTCTCGCGTCCCTTACACTCCCACCTCAAAGTTTGTGAATAAAATAAATAAAACTATTTTTTCCCATATATTTTTTAACTTACACTTTTTTCTTTCTATTTTAATTAAACTCTTCTGCTATTTTAAACATATAAAGAAAACCTTAAATAGTGAAGCTTTTGAAGTATAAAGATATTTCTACATTCTAGAAAACCAGGCACATTATCATTTCCTATTAGCACTTTTAACCTAAGTATCTTTTTATGAGTATTCATTAAAGGTAACCATATCGTAAACAGCTAATATTTCGATTTAATTTGATCGATATATACATTGCGATGCATCGAAATGCTGGGGGAAAATTGCCACCTCTATTCATGACTCAATAGACTCCAAATTAGATTACATATCATCCACTTAAACCGAGATTATAATCAAAAATGTCAACCAGTCCCATTTTTCTGATTTCATCATTTCTCAGTAATTCATAATCAGAGAGAATATAACAATGAACATTCATGGCAAAAATATACAATAAATGTGTAAACAATAGTTCCATGCAAGTGTGTAATATAAAAACAAAACCTAGTGCTAAGGTGACGACGGACTGTTTCCTTTTTCCAAGTGATCCTACGCGCTGACTAAAGCATCAAACAGCCAAAGCAGGAAAATGGACAAGGAAGAGACCACCAATCACTACTTGCACGGGCCTCCAGGTCCACTATAGTTTGCCTGCCAGGTCTATT
>CABFOW010002219.1:0-19062 GCA_902141385.1 Timema californicum | reverse complement strand
GTTCGTTAGAAGTTTTTGTGAAAGTGATGTTAATATTTTTTTTAAGGGGAATAAAACTATAGATACACTTTGTGTCCAACCTCAAATAAATATATAAATAATATTGTCCTAAATTACTGTGGTTAACTATCACATTAATATATTACCATCTGTTTTCATTACAGTCATCCAAAGTGATAGATGTCAGCTGTTGGCGTAGTGATATATTAGGGATTACTTCTAGTAACATTTCGAGCTGTCATTCAGGTAAACTTAGCTCGTGAATGCCTTATACCAATCTCTCTATTTGAGACGAGTCGTGTTGTCTAGTTCTACTACTAATCTCTCTATATGAGAAGAGTCGTGTTGTCTAGTTCTACTACTAATCTCTATTTGAGACGAGTCGTGTTGTCTAGTTCTACTAATCTCCTTATTTGAAACGAGTCGTGTAAAGCCCCTGTATATCGCATTGCGTTGGTTTGAGCGAACTGAAACGGTGGTATTAATATGGCTGCTGTTCTGATAAGCTAATCTTCGCCACAATTAAATTTTTAGTGTTTCACAGTATTTAGAAGCTAAAAATAGCAGAAAAGTTCAATAAAACATAAATGGTATGGTGCACTGCACATCTCTTTCTGTTATCTTAAAATATATATTTACTAAAAGCTTAAAAGATTTATGAAACAAAATAATAGGTCTATACATTGTTGTAGAAACACTGCGTCACAGATCATAAATGACATATACACTTACTTGCTCTATGGCATTAGGATCTAGGAATATTGTTACAAAACAATTGAGAAAAGAAACATCTTAATCCACCAAAGAGCATAAGAATAAAATTTATTTTCAAAAACCTGAATTAAAAGGAATATATATTTGCTTATAGTTCAGAAACTATTAGTTTTATAAAACTATTTTTAAAGTAAAAGATTTTTATCTTTAATATTACCATAACTTTACAATGATAGGTTATTTCATATCTCAATAAGTTGCTGAGAAATGATGAAAATTGGAAAATGTTCCCATATGTAAAGTACCCTTAAAGTCATTTTCACGAGTAAATGAGAATTGACATTTTGGTCATACTGCTATACAATGTCTAGATATAAAATTTAATTAAAATCATCAGAGCGAATTTCAAGAAACTCGATTTTTTTCTCTTATTGCCCTTCAGTAAACTACCCTTAAATTTATGGCCGAATATCTAATTCCAAAAACCCCTCGATAAAATAGTTTCGGCTCTAACCAGAGGTAAAGACAAACGGCATCGCGAAAAAAAATTCAGGGGGAAGGGGGTCTGTGAAACGTCGATATTTATCAAAATGAGTTCTAATTTTTTGACGTTCACAATATTTTCTTTACGAGGTGTCGGAAGAATATAAAACCAGAAAAAATCAACTCAATAAAAATTGAGAGAAAAAACGTTTAATTAATTTTGATTTAAAAGTTTTAATGCGTAATTAGAATGAATACAGCTACACATCTGATATTAAAACAATGATATTTTGTTGCCATTCCTGGTCACAATTCCCCCGCAAATATAAAACATATAATACATTATTTACTAAACTGTGGTACGCATACCCCCAGGGTACGAAGATTTCAGATGGTTGGGTTTTATTAAGGTGGGATGGAAGGGGAAATTATCTAAAAGTCTATATTTTTGCTATTTTTATTGCACATTCATTTTTTTTGCAGATAAATAAAATATCGCTTTAGTATATAGATAAATATTATTTTATTTTAAACGTATTGTAAGAGCAACAGTTCTTTAATATTTGCCTTATTTACAGCAGCGTTTGACCAGAAACTATTTTTTTAAGCATCTCTTCTTACTACCTGTTCGGGTTAAACGCATGTTTACTAATTACGCTAATGAGTTAGGGATGAAGAAGGTTGAATTAAAAGAAAGTATTCAATATTGCGTGGAGGGAGAGTGGAAAACACATAGGAAAAACCACCCTCAATACACCCGACCTGGAATCGGGCACCAATCTCCCTACATGCTGCAGGCACGTTTTTAGGAAATGCGATGCTCGCGGCAAAGAATTCTGAGGCCGCCTTTTGTACGGCAGATTTTCAATTCTAGCACTTAAGATGTAATATATCAATACGTACTTACGCCCACTTCGGTGGCCGTATGGTCTGAGGCGCTACTCTCGCAGTAGACTAGACTGTTGATGACGGAGAGATTGAGGTTCAAATCTCTGGGGAGGGGAGGGGGGCGGGCTATACTGAGGCAGGTTTTAAAAATGGTTTCCCAGTCTCCTTCCACGCAAATTTGGGTAAACTTTCTCTTAATATCACCTCCTTAATCCCTAAAACCATTAGCGTAATTAGTACATGAGTATATAACCCAAACGGCTAAAAATAAATCCAAGAACAGCTGATGAAATTACTTTAGAGAAAATTAAACTAAACGTTTCCACCGAAGAACCTTTTATTTATTTTGTTATAAAATCTATAAAGATATAGACCTTAACCTCTGATCCCACCTCCTTTAAGGCGAGAAAGACAGACCAGGATAAAGCAAGGTAGCGTGTGACATCATCCAGAAGTTGCGACTAGCATGTTCATCCGAGCGTGGTCTAGAAACAATGCTGCAAGAGGCCCGCTGGGAGACGAACTCAAAAAGGACCGAGATGATAATTAGGTCAAATTATAGTTCACCCGGCTGTTAAATCAAAAAGATTAAGGCTGTCGCTGCCAAGCTACGCGGCTTAAAATTCAACGATCTGTGCCATTCTGGAACTACTACTCTATTCTGAATATGTTTGTACTCCCTTTCGCCCTTCGCCCACAGCCACGCTTTGTCATGTCATGTCATGTCATTAAGAAAGAAGTGAAAGAAAACTACGAAACTTTTTATCTCAAGGTAAAGAAGAAAGCTTGCTGCTAGTTCTCAAATATCTTGAAATGTTCTGTTGTGAGACTATAAAAAATTACTGTATTTGTTAAAGGAAGGCTAAATCTAGAGCCCTTTTTCATCAAGAATGGTCTTATAGCTCCACAAATAAGCTTAAAAAGACCTTGGATATGAGCCAATGCCACATTTTCAGTCACACACATTTTTTTCTTATAGGAGTAGAGGTAAAAGAGCCCTGTTAAAATCTTTCGACCTTATTTTGGCGTGAACCATATCTTGAAATAACGCATTGTAAAATTAAATATAGTGTTAGCAGGGATGCAAGTTCCGAAGTGTCTTCAAATAAGTGGAAAAACTGACAAGAAGCCATAAAAGAGTGATTAAAAGTGACCAGAATATCCCAGCAGTGTAAATAATTTATATGTGTTTTTCTTTGTCACCCATCAAAAATACCAGTTAAAACCAAAGTTTAACTTAAATTTAAGAAAATCACCAAAATAGTAGCTTATATACATTTATGATGCATCTTTTGTAGTTAGATATGCATTTAATGTATATTCTGACATTTGGGCTTGATCTTCTGTGAGGACTCTACCTGAGAAGGACCTTACAAAATTTGCATTTCCAGGAGAAAAAGATAGGAACGCTTTTACAACTTTACAAAGAATTGGATATTTGATGTTTTCAGCTGGATTATACAATATGAATAAATGGCTCCAAAATTTGTCTACTCTAACACCTTCAATTTAATGAATTTTGTCCTCAAGCTTCAAAAAGCTTCCCCTCATCAATCAACCTATCTTCAAGAATATTAAGTAGTTTCCTATAGTTCAGTTGTATACAGTTAAATATTCCTGGCACCACAAGCCCTAGTCCGCTAAAAACCTTCCTTCTGTTAAAAACGAAACAGTGAAAATAAAATGGTTGTACATTAATACAGCTTTGGATCATTTCAAAACAAAACGTGTTGTGTAGATTTTTTGAAAACATTATAAATAATAAAAAGGTATTCTTAGCACTGCGTCTTACTATCTGTGAAAGTTAAATACCTATGTACTAATTATATGGAGGTTAGGGATGAGAAAGGTTGGATTTTGTGGAAGTGCACCATATTTGCATGACGAGAGAGAGAGAGAGAGAGTAAACCCAATTAGGAAAAAAACAACTTAGTGCACCTGATTAGGATCAAACTCCACAAAAAAAAAGAGGCAATGAAATATCGAGCAAAACTATTAGCACAGTAGCCCCATGGCTTCTTTGGTGCTGACTGACAGCTTTGAAAAGTTACCAGACCAAATTATGTATCCCTCCGCCAAACCATATGATCTGCAAAAACATGTGCTTAGCAGCTGTCACTTCTGACAGTCAAAATGTAGGTTTAAACCTAAATGTTGACTGTCAGAAGTCATCTGTGAGCTGTCAGTCAGCACCAAAGAAGCCGCGGAGCTACTGTAGTCTATATGATGCAGCTATCAGATTTTATACTTACAGTGAATGTTTCCGAATAAGAATACTAAATGATGATCTTCCTTCTTGAAAAACCCTTTCAACTGTTAGGTAAGTAAGCATACCTAATATATGTGTTTAAAAAAGTGGATAAAAGTAGTTTTTAAGTGATTAACAAAAAGAAAAGTGACCCACTTGCATCACAGCGTTAGAAATAAACGTCTACGCGGGAATTTCTCGCTTACCAAGGCGGCCACCTTAACTGAAAGAATATACCACGTTGAACCGATTATACAACTTCCATTAAATACAATATATACCCTTTTGGGTGTTTAAAAGGGTGTTTGGGGAAGTGTATAATGTATTATGATCTATTAGCCCTCTGGCACTCATTTTACTCAAGATCAGACAATATATTTTTGTATGTGAAACCGTCAAGATTTTGATTGTTGAGTAGCTATTATGATCAAACTAGTTTGAAACGCCTGATTTAGCTCAAAACTCAGTTTGAGTCTCGGCCGAGTGCACTGGGAGTGGTTTTCAACATTTTGACTTTCGTGGAGATCCACCCCACCTCTTCTAGAGAATTTGGGTGCAACTTTACACATTATTGGTCCTGTTAGACAAACCCAAAAGGGTCGTGTGACATGCACTCCCAAACAAAATTCCAGGTAGGAATAATACATAGTCGCAGTGCGTTTCCCGTTTCTAGGAATCGAAAGCAATCTCGAAAGTAAGCGAGGATGAATATTTAATTCGAATGTTTCGCCGGTAGAAGTGTGTCGCACGCAAGTAATGTTGATTCAGGTTAGGAGTGAATCGGGAAATAACGTGCCCTTATCGTTCCCGGCGCTTGTCTGGGGCAATAGGGGGAAATATTGGAAAATAATAGGCTACAGTCCGATTTTAACAAGGATTTTTTCTAAACAGTAAAATGTTCAACATTATTCAGTCACCTGTCGTCAATAAATGTAAAACGCCAAATATAAACTAAACAAAAGTTTCACCAAATGTTCTTTATGGTTGTGTAACACCGTCTCTTACCTTACATGACGAGAAGAAAATTATGGTGTTCGAAAACCAGGGGCTCAAGATAGGAATAGGATGTAATGAGGTAGACTGGATAGCTAAGGTTAGGGATAACGTGTAATGAGTTGGATTGGATATAACTAGCTCAAGATAGGAATAGGATGTAATGAGGTAGACTGGATAGCTAAGGTTAGGGATAACGTGTAATGAGTTGGATTGGATATAACTAGCTCAAGATAGGAATAGGATGTTAATGAGGTGGACTGGATAGCTAAGGTTAGGGATAACGTGTAATGAGTTGGATTGGATATAACTAGCTCAAGATAGGAATAGGGTGTAATAAGGTGGACTGGATAGAACTAGCTCAAGATAGGGAGTAATAAGGTGGAATGGATAGAACTAGCTCAAGATAGGGATAAGGTGTAATGAGTTGGATTGGATATAACTAGCTCAAGATAGGGATAGGGTGTAATGAGTTGGATTGGATATAACTAGCTCAAGATAGGGATAGGGTGTAATGAGGTGGACTGGAAATAACTTCACGATAGGGATAGGTGGAGTACTTTACTAAGTGTGTTGATTAACTTTCAATAAATGATCAATTCAATAAAAAATCTATGAAATTACACTAATAACAAAATAAAAATTTACCTATGCTGGCCCAAAATAAAAATTTACCTATGCTGGCCGCAATATATATATATATATATTTATTATTTTATTAAAGTTCCTTCCTACCAGAAGCACACTATGTCTGTAGAGCTCAGAGAGAATTCAAATAAAATTAAAAAGGCAGATTAAAAAAAACGAGACTTCATTTGTTATGACTCGCAGAATAAAACGTGTTAACGGCTTCTAAAGAAACCACTCCGTGTGTCTTAAAAGCTTTCCCCACCAGTTATCCTTGCGTTTCAACGTCAACGGGGTGGAAGGTGACACGTTAGCAACTGCTTCGCCGAGAGATTATAGACCTCTCCCCCCGATAGACGACCAGTTGGGGACTTGACTTGCTCCTACCCGAGAAAGCACGTGTTCTGCACTAGTTGATCTAGTTAGTAAGTGATATAAAATATTATTTACACACCTTTAAACCAAGTATACGTTGGTTTCGGCCTGAGATAATAATACACCTCTAATTCCTTCTTATACCACTCTCGGTCTTTCTTTGCACTTTGGTTGAATCAGTGAGTCGGTCCACCAGCTGGCTAACTAATCAAACCGAACTTACAATAGTCTGACCGCGATTTGAAGAAACACATCTGACGAATTAAAAAAACAAAACAAAAAATAGCCCTTTAATGTATGCATATGCCACGGCAAGCATGTTGTTGTCAATTTAGGAGATAGAAAACAAATAGATCTTTTATTAATACAGTCAGCCTATTTTATTCTTTTAAGAGAAAAATATTTTTTTTTTCAATCTTTTGTTCACAATGCAACGAATCATTAGATTTTCGCGGAACCGAAGATACAAAAAGTGTTGGAAATGAGTCCGTGTCGTATTTATTGACCGCTGTCACTACTTCCGTCAACATGTATAAACTGTTACAATATACCTCTTGCCCGCCACACACGCGACTGATACACTGATATAGGCCACCACCATACCCACCAGGGTAGGCTGCACGGACTATGAGCAAAGGGGCACAGGTTCAATTCCGGTTGAATGATCTATGGGGGAAAAGTAGTCCAGCACTGAGATATTCTCTGAATATTTCCCACTCTGAGAAAACGAGAGGTTAGATAAATAGAACAGGGTGGAGAGGTGGGAAATCACCAGGTAGCCCTCCCCTCCCCGCTAAGAGTAATAGTCTTGTTTCATTACATTACGGCTGAGACCAGATAATTAATTAGCCTTACCACCGTGAGAAGATTTGGGTTGAGACGAGGTCTGCTTTATACTAACCTTTCAGACAAACCCAATGGCAACATCCAGCACGTGGTTAGAGCCATAATTGAGAACCCTACATCTCTAAGATGTAGTTAGGTCCGCCTCAAGTTAAGAACGGATTTAAATCTAATCAGATAATATATTGATTAGGACTAAATAAATATGAGGTTGAATGAAATGTTTGTGCACAGTAAACCACAATCATAATATTTGAATGAAAATAAAGAGGGGGAAAAAATCATATTTTAAAATCATGATTGTAATGAGTTATTGCTACTTAGCTACGAGAACGTCGAATTATATGTAGGGGAAAGGTAAGTGAATACGCATGATAAGGTCTAATGGACTACTCTCCGATTGGGTCAGTAGCCTCTAGCCCCCGTTACTAGCAGGTTAGTTATTAATAGAAACAGGAAACAAATGTAGTGCCAACCTAAGATAGAGCCTTAACTCCAGGTTTAAATACTGCGCTTGGAATGGGGAAAGTAATAGCTCTGTCCACGTAAGGTACAACACTCGGTTTCAATTTAAAAGTGAACGCACTCGTTTGTTTATAACTCGAAACTAATAATTTTATAAAAATATATTTCAAATAAAAGCTTTATTAATTTTAGAAGTATCATAACTTTACAATGGTAAAATATTTTGTATCTGAAATATTTGAGGAGATATAATCAAATATTGGAAAATTCCACAAGTAGTTTTCATGGGGAAAACGACTATTGCCATTTTGTTTGTAAAAGTGAATCAAAATAACTAGAGTGAATTTTGAGAAAATTGATTTGATTTCTTTTTGCTCTTAGTTTTAGGGCTAGATATCTAATTTCACCTTATGATAATCCTAAGTTTTAACCAAATCGGTAAAATGGTTTCGGCTCTAGTCGGCATGAATCGCGAAAACTACATTTTGTTTTCAGAGGGTCATAAAACGTAGACATTTATAAAAAGATCGAACTCGATTTTTAAGATCTCAAAACTTATCTTTGCAAGGGGTCGAGAGGATATAAAAACCATTAAGGTGGGGAATAGGGGACGCGAGTTGAAGGAAGTGATTTTGCAATTTTAATGGTAAAATTCTTTTTGGCCAAAATAAATCAAATATTTCTTCGGTAGAAACAGAGTTCAATTTTCTTCACACGGTGATATCAACAGTTGTTGAATATATGTCATGAGCTTAGCGGTATTAGATTAAAACTTTATAAACGAATATAAAAAGTTGTAATTGAATTCTGTCACCCAACTGTTGAGGTTACCACGTGAAGAAAATTAAACCATGTTTCTAGCGAAGAATTATTTTATTTTGCCAAAAATATTTGATATGACTTTTTTTTATCATAGCACCTTTTTCTCGCGTCCCCTTCCGTTACATCTAAAGCCAATGTTTTTATTAAATAAAATTTCTAACCACGGGTTTTATAAATCGATTTTCCAGCTATATTTTTTTAAAAGGGGCTTATCAATGTAAAGAAACTATTTTGTATGTAGCATTTTAAATCTTAGGTCAATAAAAATCAATAAGGAACACATATTGTTATAATTATTTTGTTTAAATAGGGGCTTTAACTACATTGTCTAATTCCCCTGTGTCTTTGTAGTCTAATTTTAATAGAGTGCATTTTAGAAAATAAAAACATTTATTTGCGATCAATAATGATAACATTTAACTATTTTATTAGTGTTATTTAAAATATAACTTGATAATATATGGTTATCAAGTGTCAGCTTCAGATCCTATAATTTGACTAATAAACACGTAAAAGTAGATCTAGCAGCTTTTATGGAAACTTTTTAAATTAAACCGTATTTGTGAACTTTTCAGCAAAGCAGGGAACAGAATGAGCAGATAAGGCCTCTTCGCTTAGTGGTTCAGTAGAGAAGATTAGTTCAATCGTTGGGTACTAAGTAGCGGATTGTCAACAGTACAGTGGTCAATTGGAGAGTCCGCGGATCGATACCAGTTACAGTTCGTTCAACTCTTTTGTTCTGTGCCAGAGTGGGCTATGTAACAACAGCATAATACTACTCGTCCTTTCTTCCAGATCTGAGGTTACGACGAGAGAATGTGGCCCAGTAGCAGGGTTGAAAAAAAAACAGGTTATTTTGTAAAAACAAAAACACCCCAACGCAGTTGGGTTGTATTGTGGTTTTGGTTGTTTTGATTAAATATATCATGTATGTTATCTGATTAAACCAATAATTTAAATATATTAATTATTCAGTATCCAGAGAAACATATTTTTTATTATTATTAGCACCGCGTCTTACTACCCGTTCGGGTTATACGCACTTACGCTAATGTGTAATGATAGGGTGATTGTGTACAGTTTAACGTGGAATCCGAACCACGGTGGAGGCCTGGCATTCCCCACATTCACAATATGTATTGTCAGAGATGAAGGAAGAGTTTGGTAATCAGATAAATCTTTGCCGGGACCGAGGATTGAACCCCGGCCGCCAGCATAGAAGTCCGACACCTTACCTTAGACCGCCAGGTCACCTTTTTTATTTTTAATATAGTTAGGAAAGGAGTAATAAGAGACATAATAAAGGAGGGCAGTAATGCAACAATGTAACTCTTTGCGACAATACTGTATAAGCTAGCAGGTTGAAAAAAAGATTGTGCAGAAGGAATAGAAAGATGCGGAAGTGGGAGTTATATAATTCAGCAAGTTCAGAGGGGTAAATCAATATTTTTAACAACATTTTTTAATCCCCATTTATTCCGTTGACCTTTTACTAAAACATTAAAAGGGGGACAGTAACTATACGTTTTAAGGAATAATATATAGCAGAGAAAAATGTTCCAATGTATATTAAATTTACCTGCTTCGGTAGTCGACGGTCTAAGGCAGCGGTTCCCAAAGTGTGCTCCGCAAAGCATCTCAAAGTGCTCCGCGAATAGATTGGAAATAGAAATAAATAAAATGTGACAAGAAATGAGAACTGTGAATTTGTGAGTCCATGAACTGTGTATAGGTAAGTAAGTATTGGGTAGACATTATTTACAGATTGCAGGCGGCGAAACCAGACCGAGACCAGATAGAGGGTGCCAGTTCACCCCGTTTCGCTGAGAACTTCGCCGAGCTTTCAGATACGATCGTTTGCTTCGACACCTTTCCAGAATTGTCTGGGATATTTCCAGGGCATATTAAAAACTCGTGTTTCTTCGCACCTTCAGTCAGTTGAAGTTCAGCCAGTGTACAGTCGAGAGTCGAAACAAATCAAGTAGCAGTGCGATGTTATGAATGTCGGGAAAGCCAACCTGGCATCAGAGCAGTATGAGTACTTGAATGATTTGACATCAGATTCTGCGGTAAAAGATGATTTTGCAACTAGAAAGTCACTATCAGAATTTTGATGTCAACTACGAGACGAATTTGAAGTTTTGTCAGATAAAGAGAAAATAATCCTTCTCTTAGCAATAACTTATGTGAACCAAGATTCTCTGCCTATGTGGCTATCTAAAACAAAAGATCCCGGTTCAATGCACAGCCAGATATTCGAACGCAGCTGTCCCAAATTCAACCCGATATAACCACATTGCGTAAGTCAAAACACAGCAGTTCCATCCTTATTTAAGTTCGCGGTCTATACTTTATCGTTCTTTTTTCCTTCCAATGAATTTTTTTTCAGACATGTAAATGGTTTTAACACTCTCCATGTGGGTAACATATTGTGGTTTTACAATATCTGCTTTGAATTCGTTATAACATGTGTTGCTTTAGGTTATATTTATGTTTTTGGTTGTTTTGCGTTTATGTAGTCAAGTTCCCTATTTCTCTAAGGCTAAGGGAGAAAATAAAGTTTTGCTTAATTATAAATGTTATGTTTAACATGCCCAAATGCACAAAGATTTGTTTCCATCGTGAATATTGCTGTAATTCACTTTAGTATCTATCTATAAAGTCTCTGTGAAAATATCGTCGCCCTTATACCAAATACACTTATGTGCAAAATTGTTGTTTTGAGAAAGCTATATTTAAAGTTACAATTTTCAATAGAAAAAATTAAGTTCAGATCAAAATTTAAGCTATTTAGAAATCTGAAACCAATTCGTGCGTTTACTATACGATTAAATATCGACTAACAACTTTAAAAAATACAGTTAAGTAAATATAGCAAAAAATGAATGTGCATGTCTTTAGCAACAAGGCAACTATTGTGCTCAGTGACAAATCTCTCTCCTGAAAAGTGCTATGCGATTCAAAAATTTTGGGAACCGCTGGTCTATGGCATCACTCTAATAATATACTAGACTGCCTCTAACGGGGCGATCAAGGTTCGAACCCTGATAGGATGTAATATAGGTGGTTTTTCCTAGAGGGTTTTCTACTCTAGCCCTACAGAAGTGAGTGCACACTTTAACTCTAAGCAACACCTTCCTTGCCCTAGCACATTAGCGTATAATCCAAACAGGTAGTAAGACGCGGTGCTAAAAGTATAATTAGCAAGATTGTAATCTTCCAGTCGAGTTAGCGATATCGCCCGGGTGTGTAGGCAAGTCCGCACACCAGCACAGTAATGCGGGTAGTATCACTTCCTACAAGCAGGCAAACGACGTGTATCTTTTGCGTTTTACCCGGCAAACTATTACTTTTTTTTTTATAGAATGTAACTAAACAGGTGCTTAATAAACAAGTGTCGACACCAACTTTTAAGTCCACTATATTTATCAATAATCTACAGTAGCCCCATGGCTTCTTTGGTGCTGACTGACAGCTAAAAACTTTGAAGTTACCAGACCAAATTATGTATCCCTACGCCGAACCATATGATCTGCAAAAACATGTGTTTAGCAGCTGTCACCATTTATATACTCTTTTATAGCACCACGTATTTTACTACCGGTTCAGATTATACGCCTACGTACTAATTACTCTAACGGATTAGGGATTCTGAAGGCTTAATTTGAAGGAAACGCAAAAGCATTTGGTGAAAGAAGAGTGGAAAACCATTTAAGAAAACCCACCCTCAGTACACCCGACCGGGATCAAACCCCGATATCCCCATCCTCGGTAGTTTAGTTCAACACGAGATTAGCCCGTATACCACGCGGCGACTCAAGAGGGTAAGTTATTATTATTGAAGGGTGGGGGAAGCCCCGATTGGGAATCTAATCCCGCTCTCCGGAATCAGATTTAAAAGTGCACTTTGAAAATTACTATTACCTAAAAAAAATTTATACATACAATTATTTTTTTTGTAAATTTAATCTGTATTTCAGATTTTGCATCTCTAACTAATTAAAAAAAATGATACGATGCACCCCATAGTCTTCCTTTCATTTATTTTAAAATAAATACATTTACTAAAAAAATAGAATTATGACATTAAATAATAAACATTGTTGCAGAAACACTACACCAAAAAGTAGACATAAAATATACACTGTTAAAGAAATATGGAGAAAAGAGGAACCTCTTTGTCTACCAAAGAGGATTACAAGGGATTTCATATTTCAAATAATATAATATATTTGCTTTTGGCTCAGAAATGATTGGTGTTATTAAAAGTATATTTCACATTAAGTAGTTTTATTTTGAATAGTACTAATTATAAAAAAAAAAGCTTCTGGAGAATCTTATGAAAACCCTAGATACCGAGTTTTCGTCTGATCGGTAAAATGGTTCGGACTTTAGGCCGAGATACAGACAGACAGAATCGTAAAAACAACTTTTTCGGTCCTATGGGGTGAATCGCCGACACTGTGAAATGAACCAATCTTTTAATGCCATGCTCATTCATGCGAGACCCAAATTTCATTTTGATCGATAGTTGAATTGCATTAACAACCCACTACTGACCCCCCTTTCCATCTTTCTCTTTAAAAATGATGAAGACGTCATTCCACGCACGCTCCAGCCATCTAGCGGCGACTCGACGAACTCACAAGTTCACACGTTGCTACTAGACAGCGCTTGGTGACGGGAGAAGCAGGTTCAACAATCGCTTGGCTGGGGAAAGGCCATGTGCTCGTGAGTTTTGACAAATTCAAGGTTACTGCGGGTCGCCCGATGAGAAATCAATACGCCCTTTTACTACGGTTTTTATTACAATTAGACAGTTCGTGTGTTTCCGTAGATAAACTTTACTGTCGCGGTCATTGGGGCAGGGCCTGGTAAGGCTTTGTAGGGTACACCTTCAAGACAAAACTTGTCGAGAAGGAAGAATTTTACACTTTACTACCTTAAACAATACGTTCGGAAAACACCTTAGTCTTAGCAGTACCAGAGAATAAATAGGATCAGCTATTTGAGACAAGAGAAAAAGTGTGTACAAGATTGTTTCTATACGCGCTCCAAGTCCTACTAACCATCCGGGTTATCCGCTTATTTATAATAATAATAATAATCCATGCTGTTCATTTTCTGTAAAATTAAATTTGCTTCGCAAGCACAGGTTGGTTGTTACTTTAGATTTCACCGTTTCTTCTGATAAAATCCTACCGCATGCGGCCCGTGATGTTTTTTGAGGGGGATTTTTTTTCCCCAGCCAACGAGGTTTCTCGGGAAAATAATCTACTGTAGTAAAATTGATGTTTCTATTAGACAAACGGAAAGTTTCGTCTTTCGTGGGGAAAATCCGTTAGAGCTCCAACTGATGTTTTGTTTTATTTCTTCCTTACATTTACTGTAGTATATTGGGTGACCTGGCGGTCTAGGGGTAAGGTGTCAGACTTCTATGCTGGCGGCCGGGGTTCAATTCCCGGTACCGGCCTAGATTTATCTGATTACCAAACCCTTCCTTCACCTCTGACAAGACATCTTGTGAATGTGGGGAATGCCAGGCCTCCACCGTGGTTCGGATTCCACGTTAAGCTGTAGGTCCTCCATTTCATCTCACAATCACCCTACCATTGCACATTAGCGTAAGTGCGTATAACCCGAACGGGTAGTAAGACGCGGTGCTAATAATAATAATAATAATAATAATGTAGTATATTGACGGACTAAAGTTAGAGAAGTTATATTTATAGGAAGTGTACCCGCATTTGCGCGGAGGGAAAGTGGGAAACCACCCTCAGTACACCCGACCGTGATTCGAACATCAATCTCCCCGTCATCAGCAGTCTAGTCTACTGCGAAAGTAGCGCGTTAAACCATGCGGACACCGAAGCGGGTCACTACTTATTTCATTCTCGGTTAAATACTTATTGTTTTCTACAAAACTTGAAAAAAGTTAGCCACAAGGACTTGTGGATTCAAATGTGGCCCTTGGAGACTGAGTTGGACACCTTTGTCTTATAATGTAAACGTTTTATAATACATATTTGATGGATTGTCAAAATTACATTTCTTTAGGTAGTGAGATGAAATAAAAATCTCCCCAAGTTGAATCACTATAGTAGTTTAACTCTATGCTGGCATGCCACTCAAACTTATGGTCTGCGGGCCGCGTGTGGACCTATCAATAATACTATCTGGCCCGTGTACCTTTTTTATGAACCGAATTACAATGAGGTCCAATCTTTAATTCTATAAATGGTGTATAAACACAATTTAGGATTATTAGGATATGTTATTTTGGAAATTAGCTATTATTAGAGGAACTCTAGTTTATTGTAAATTGGCGCACCAATCTATACACACCGATTCCCACAAATGTTTTATTTTGCAAATTAAATTTGTGTAATGATATCACACATAAATGATGTTTTCTATTATGAAAAGAAACAGATTTTCAAGAGATCTATCCCCTGAGTCAAAACTCCCCTTCGTAGGCTATTGGTCAGAGTTCCTGGCTTCAGACCCCAAGATTTTCTGCGAAGCAGTCATTGGTTCTGGAACGGGGTCAACCCAGCCTCATGAGGACAAATGAGGAGCTATACTTTGAGTAAAGTAGCATCTTCGGTCTAGAAAATTGAGATTAACGTCCGGAGAATTCTTGGTGCCAACCACATTACATCAGCTAATTTTGACACTATCTTCGCCAACAGACGACGGCAGTCCTGTCGGTAAAGCTTGTTTGCAAGCTGACGCCCTGAAGTTTTTCCCGAGTCAAAAGTGGGTCTAATTTTATCCTATAAGTCCGCATTTAGATATTCATCACTCCTAAGCGGTGCCCTTAATACAAGAGATTTAAAAACAGCCAGTCACGAGCATGGTTGGCTCTGATATTCTAAGTTTGATACCAGACGCGCACTGAAGGATTACACACTAGATTTCACTTTTAATAGATATCATTAATACCTATAAAATAACACTAATAATATAGTAAAAAGTGTTCAATGTTGGCTGCAAAAAAAAAGTTTAGTTTTCTTAAAGTTTCTTCTTACTTGAATCCTACTATAGTTTCAAAGTCAGCTTTGACCAGCCAGGACAAACAAAGAACTGTCCAATTGTTGTCATATTAAGTAGTCACGAAGGGTACATTGAATGTGACTAAACTTTCCAAGGATAACAAAGGAAGATAGATGTCTAAACAAGGGGTACTTTAGTACTAGGAACTCCACCTGGGAGCTTCAAAAAACAAAATAATTTCAAGGTCGATGACATCCCAGAAGCTTCTGATCATGCAAGTCGAAACAAGCAAAGAAAAGCTCACCAAAAGCGTTTGTTTTCATTATTGTTTTAACGCCGACTGTGTGCGATAGACAGGGGTGCTCAACACCTATAGAAATACGCGTCTGTGATGGGCGCCTATTATGGTGTTTCGGTATTTGATGAGACAATTGGTATTTATAGCCTCGTGATCGAGCGCCAATTATAGTGATATTTCTTACACTTATGAAATAAGTAAGACATTTAAATTTTCACAAGCGTTATTTAGATCATGGTACTGATTTATTACACGTTCTAGAGATTTATGTCGCTGGCACTGTTAATTGCTGTCTGATAATTTACCGGCACTGATAATTACGGTTTTTGATATATTACCGAGTTTTCTTCTATTACCAAATTCTTGTGTATTTCTGTCCACTGTAATGGATTCACACGCACAAGCTGCTTATATATGACCTACCCCTTGCCTCTTGGACCTCTTGTCACCAGTGTCAAAACCAACTAATAGAAAGGGAGTCCTGGCGACAGGTGTTGTGAAGGCTAGCTTCCTATTGGGCAGAGGGAGCTAGCGTCACTTGCTTTTTAAGTAAACACTACGAAGTTGATTTTTGAAAGAAAAAATAAGTCTTATGGTGTAATTTATTAAAATTAGTTCTGAAAAGCGCGTGATTCTCCATGGTTGAAATCTTAAAAGGATATTTTACACTGTTTATTGAAGAAAAATACCTTCATCCATTAATTTTTTTTTAATATGATGAGGGGTCCAAAACAGTATCATTACACGCTGATTCAAAGGTAAGCCTTAAAACATTTTTAAGAATTTTGACTAAAGGTCACACCACACGTAACGACATCCTCATGAATAACGGAGTGGTTGGATATATTCAAGAAACCCATGGAGAAGTTGATGCGTCTAATAACAGCTTCGGTTCCTCCACGTCAACTTATTCTATTGCACATGCGCCGGTCTAGTCTCGGGTGTTTTCATGCAGGATCTTATCAGTGTATATAGCTGAGGGCAGCTTGTAGGTTTGTGATTGTACATTTTTCTTAAACACGACCGATTTGTCTTTTAACACTGATTAATTGACCCTTATAAAACTCTGGTCGTGTTTTCTTCCTTACTATCAGAAATCTTGTAGCTAACTAGACGGGCAGTAAGATTCAACTCTCAGACAAAATGATGGGGAAGTTGTTACGTGTAATAAGTACCGACCTCCAGCAACTTCCCCACGAGGAAGCCCATCTCAAGAAGCGCATGGGGAAGTCGGTATGTGTAATGCGGCCTTAACAGTGATGTACAATATTGACCCATTTGACTGATGTTACGCGGATATTTCGTAAATACCGCCGTCAGAAAATTGCCTTGTCCCTATTTGAAAATATCCGGGTACATTCCGCAACAATTTTATGAACACACATGGTACAATTTTTAAATGACGCGTGCGTGACCATAAAATGCATTTAATATTCCTAGAATAGAACGACAAACTTTCGAGAGCCACCGAACTTAAATGGACAATACATAAAATTGTATCGGTTTTTAGTTATTTCCGCCTACTTCTTAAAATCCATATTATAAAAATCTGTGTAAGACAAAGTTATATTTTTATAGGGAGGCCTATTTCTGATAGAATTAAGGTACACCCAATACGAAGCTGTAGGTCTACGATAAACTTCGCACAGGGTGGCACATATAACTGTGTTCATGTGAAATCTTCGTTATCAATTATAATGAAGCAAACATTAAAAATTTAGAGGATCGGGGCAAATATGTTAACCAGGGCCCGTATGTTGATAACTAGGGGGCGGATTTTGCCCTAAATGCCTTTTTTTTCCTATGCTTTGAAAAGTAAACCTTTGAGGTATAAGTTTATTTTTGATGAGAGCGAAGATAGCGTGATGACTTTTATAGT
This sequence comes from Timema californicum, assembly GCA_902141385.1. Classification (NCBI taxonomy): domain Eukaryota; kingdom Metazoa; phylum Arthropoda; class Insecta; order Phasmatodea; family Timematidae; genus Timema; species Timema californicum. The sequence goes on along the minus strand of CABFOW010002219.1, from coordinate 1,431 downwards.
GCCTATAAATGCCTATTTCGGTGTTTAGTGCCTATTTTACAAATGAGAGCCTTAAAGTCCCTTTTCTATCTCTCTTCCTCACCCCCTTTTTTTTCTAAATACTTGCCCCCCCCCCCTTTTTCACTCTTAAGTCAGTCTACGTGGATACTCATGATATGTAGGGGGGGAAAACATGTGCCCAGCGATATGATTGGTTCAAACTGGTCAGAATGCCGACAAAGAATTTCTTCTAGCTCACAGCAGCGTCAGTTCATTCAGTGGTTGTGTATATTACGCTGTTGTTAGATGTACATATCTGTTCATTAATATTTATTTGTATTGGACTCGGTGTAAATTATTGAACTAAGTAGAAAATGCCTAAAAGAGAAATTGTGTAAAAGTGTGCTATTCAAATAGTGGATTGGTGGTGATAGGAATTTCACAACGGATGGCAAAATAATTTTCTGTCAGGCATGTTACAAAGAGGTAAGTTACCTTTCCAAAAGGGGAAAGAGAATTATTAATTTTTAAAGTCAAGGTTTTTATTAAATATTTTGGCTACAGTTTAAAATTAGACCACGATTATTTGCTATCGCCCAAACTAGGTTTCATTTATTATTGAAGGAATTCAACGACAAAGTGGAAATATTTACTAAAGCGTAGCATCTATCTTAAAAAAGTCTTTGTTTTAGTTCTCTTGTTAGGTGATGCTTTGTTAATTTGTAAAATTCACATGTATTATTGGATTAAAATTTCCACATATAATATTTAGGTAAAATACGAGAAGAAGTATCACCTAAAATAACACAAAAATGCTGCAATACATATGAAGAATTCCAGAAATAAAACAAGATCAAAACAATTTTCTTCTTCTTAAGTTAACGATGCAGATAAAACCCAAGAGCAATTTTCTACTGATTTCTGCTCTGGGATAGTAGCTGCAAGTATTCCTTGAAAGAAGCTGGAGAATCCGGATTTCAATGCTTTTCTCAACAAATATACCGACATTAAGATACGAGACAAATCAACTCTAAGGAAACACTACTTGCATTCAACCTATTTATCCGTAAGTTTTTACAATAGCAGCTTTTCTTTTTGACATTAAAAATATTAACTAAATTGTATTTATTTAAACTATTTAAAATAAATATTCTTTTTATTTAGAGAAGATATTGGAGAATCATACTTCTGGGTTACTGTTGATGAAACCACTCGCATATGTAAAAAGCAATTTTGGAAATCTTCCTGGAGTAACCACAGTTTTAGTGGCGAGGGATTTGCTTGCCTCTTATGAAAGCTGTGAAGATAATGCGGGCAAATGAAGAAAACCTGAATCAGGCTTCTGGCTCAGTTGGCACAGCCATTGTCGACAAATTTAACAGAGTATTGCAGTGAAACTCTAGGTGGAAAATGATGGAAAGTATTGCGGACATCTTGGAAGGACCAACTACA
>CABFOW010002218.1:84982-101278 GCA_902141385.1 Timema californicum | reverse complement strand
TAATAATAATAATAATAATAATAATAATAATAATAATAATAATAATAATAATAATAATAATAATAACTACAAGGCTTTGAGGCGACAGATAACATGTTCTATACAGGAACCAGGATACACCGTCTAGCCCCGACCTTACTTATTATTGTATATATATATATTTAATATTTGTGTGTTGTTTATTGTGATAAGCAAGATGATGTGTTTGAATTTACTTAAGAGAAGTTAACTGAATTCTTTTCTTTTTTTTAAAATTCTATTCCATTCTATTATAGACTATTTGAGAAAGCCTGTGCGATTGTATTTTAAGTATTATTGTAAATTCATTGTTTCAGTGTACATTAATCTTCCTCCTGGACCATCTGGCCCTCGTCGTGTCTCAGTCGGAGCGCAACAAGATGTCCCCGCAGAACTTGGCCATTTGCTTTGGTCCTGTGTTGATGCTGCAGAGCGAGCAAGGACAGGATCTCGATTTCAACCAACCGATCGGCGTGCTCAAATACCTCCTGCAGATCTGGCCCATCAAGTCAGGTAATGTCCAATCAGGGCTAATACACAGATAGTCGCGCTGTCAACATTCTTACAGTATCAACAGGATGGAATTTATAATAAATGTACCCGCATTTTAGTGTGGAGGGTTAGTGGAAAACACGTTTCCGGTAAACCTGACCCGGATTTGAACCCCGACTTCCTCATCGTTAGCGAACCAGACTAGATAAGGTTGCTGTCTCAGCCCTCCCCACTGATGAGACTCAACTTCTTCTAAACCAGAAATTATTACGTTTAGTTCGAGGGCGGATACAGGATTTTCACGAGGGGGGAAGAGGGTCATGGGTGCTCTCGCGGGATCGAGCCGGGGGGAGGCTCCCCTCAAGAGATTTTGACAGAGAAAAATACTTTAAAATTCGAAAGTTTGTGTATCATACAAATTTGGTGCAAAAGTTAAAACATTTCAAACACAGTGATAATATTTCTAATACACCATAAGGAAATTAATAAAAATAAAGTGTTTGTTGTTTGTGAAATGTACCAAGGGAATGAAACATGTCCAGGTTCATCAGATATTCTGTCCACAGACAGTTCGGGAGCTCATAGCGCCTACATCCCAGCCCCTTGTCCATCTGCCTCCTCAGGGACAACTCTCCTCCACTCTGACAGGGATCAAGCCCCAACCGCCCCCTACGGCGCCTACCAGTTCTGCGGCGATATGGACCCTCGGTCCCCGTGGAGGGAGTCGGGCTACCCCTTCGTCGGCCACGAGAGTTCGCAAGCCTCCAGGTCGGTAACTGTCTCAACGTTTTGTGAAATGTTCTCCTTGACCATTTCATTTTAATTTAACACACAACCTAAATTAATACTCACTACACACATCTCACCATTATTTACACTTTGGTCATTTATTTTAGTAAAGTCATATGTGTGATATATTAGTACATAAATACATGTATATCATACAGTTTATTAATAACGGTAAAGCTATTTTTGTAAAAATATATTATTATCATTAGCACCGCGTCTTACTACCCGTTCGGGTTATACGCACTTACGCTAATGTGTAATGGTAGGGTGATTGTGAGATGAAATGGAGGACCTACAGTTTAACGTGGGATCCGAACCACGGTGGAGGCCTGGCATTCCCTCACATTCACAAGATGTCTTGTCAGAGGTGAAGGAAGGGTTTGGTAATCAGATAAATCTTTGCCGGGACCGAGGATTGAACCCCGGACCCCTAGCACAGAAGTCTGACACCTTACCCCTAGACCGCCAGGTCACCTTGTAAAAATATAAATTCTTTGAATAAATTAGAACTGTATTGTGTCAGAAATGAAATTCGGCATCACTGGGACACGAGTTGTAACATAATTATAGCAATTAAACCAATATAATCGAAGGCTGGGTGAAATTATGACGACGCATCTTCTCATGTTAATATAGACTTTCTGGAGCGAGTAGTTGGAAATACTACAGAACTCATAAAAAAAATGATATTGATATGAAAAAATAGATTTAAAAAAAACTTAACATTATGTTGTGTAAGTTGATGAAACAACCGTTTTCCAACCATGGACTAATGATAGCGTACACGCACAAATCAGTACTAACATTATAGCGTCTTGTTGTTGGAGCATCATAGAGTAATGACAAGCAACCTCAGACAAGTCACAACGCAAATCAACGTACCGGCTCAAATGCCCTCGTCTGGACACATTGTTTTATATTCAAAACTACTGTATTTGTGATTTCTCTAATTTGTATTGAAACATTACATTATAACTCTCAAACATATACTCAATAATAATAATAATAATATTTAGCACCGCGTCTTACTACCCGTTCGGGTTATACGCTTTAAGTAGGCTACTATTTACTCTAATGGATTAGGATTTGGGAAGGTTGAATTAGAGGAAGTGAACCCGCATTTGCGTGGAGAGAGAGTGGAAAACCATTTAGGAAAAAAAAACCTCAGTTCACCCGACCGAGATTCGAACCTCGATCTCCCCATCCTCAGCAGTCGAGCTTCAACACGACAAGCGCGTTAGCCAACTACGCCACCGAGGCGAGTGATAAACTCAAGAAATGTGTAAATGTATTATTTCATCTGCACTCCAAATCTTGAAATATAGTTTGTAAATTTCTAAATAGGAGCTTAAATTGCTTCTTTATACTTTTTCAAACTACATTTGTATATTTATTACTCTGATGGAAAGTTGCTATATTTCCATGAATTCTAGAACCAACATATTTGTTTTATCACATTATAACTTGAACCAGCCTAGTATTTGTATGAATGATAGCCAATGTCGCGCCCCACAGGGACAGATGCTACCGCCCCTCGACAGCAAGTGGTCATAGTGTCGTCTCCAGACTCACCAACAAGTGAAGAGGAATCTTCCCCCTCGCCTTCGCCAGAGTCCGAGGTTAAGAACCCACCGAGTCTCGAGCAGCGCGCAGACACGCTGAGGAAGGGCGGTCCCAGAGGAGATCCAGCCGCGGAGAACACTCCTAACGGCATTCTACCGCTATCTCTCCGGGAAGAGAGGGATGTGTTGGAGAGTGGGAGAGAGGACGACCAGGCGCAGGTACAGACTCCGACGTCATCGACCACCACGGAGGACTCGAGGAAGGAAACTGCGGGACGAGAAGCCGACGGCGAAGCCAGCGACGACGACAAGGAGGAAGACCGCCTCGGCTTGGGGCACGACGCCCATATAATAACCACTGATAAAGGAGCGAAAGGTTTCTAACAATTTCCAAAGAGGAAAATAGAAGGGTAATTATTGAATAAGTTAAATGCTAACAAAGCTAAGGTCCAAAATCACTTGAAAGCGGTCAATTAAACAAGAAAATCGATCCAACTCTTATAATAAGTAGAATGATATTCTGTTAACAAGCCAATTTGTTTTTAAATTGAAAGTACGTGTAGCTAGAATTCACCAAACCAAATTGCTTCGTTTATCTTCTAGAATGTTTCTCTACATTTTTTTTTTGGTCAAAATATTTAAAATATTGCTTCATCACAAACATGACACTTAACTTTCTTGACATGGTGATATCATCAGTTGTTTAATATCTGTCGAGGGTGTGCTGGAATCTGATAACAACTTTCTCTCTTCGTTTAAAAAGTTTGTTAGATAATGTCGCTGTGCTCACGACAGATATTCAACAATTGTTGATATCAACATGTGAAGAAAATTAAACTTTAGGTTTGTACTGAAGAGATATTTTATTTATTTTGGCCAAAATAATGCTTTGCTAGAAAAACCGTTAAAACACTGACTTTCCCTCACTTTTACTACGTCCCCGCCTAAAAACGGCCATTAAAACAATTCACATAAATTATACATGCGTGGATTGTAAAAATATGACTGGTAAATGGTTAAGGATTGATTTGTCAACAATGCAATGTAGCTATTCTTATTTATATTACTAGCATATAAAACAATTCATACTGATTCTGACCATTAAATATAAAATTGCTAAGTAATAAAATATTCAAGTTGAATTTTGTTTATGACAAAATCAGCTGTTTAGGAAACCTCAGGACAAACAATAAAATAGTAATGAGTGAGGTTACATAGTGATGAGTTACATACCCTGTACTCATCACAAGACATTGTTAGGATAATCAAGTCTCGTAGATTACGGTGGGCAGGACATGTAACGTGAATGGGAGAATTTAGAACCTTGTTCAGGATATTGACTGGCCAACCAATAGGAAGAAACCATTGGGAAGATATAGACAGAGATGGGAGGATAGCAATAGAATGGACCTGAAGGAGTTAGGGTGTGATGAGGTGGACTGGATAGAACTAACTCAAGATATGGATAGGGTTTAATGAGGGAAATTGGATATAACTAGCTCAGGATAGGGATAGGTGGCGTACTTTTGTAAGTTCCTAATGACATATAGTAGGCAGGTAAGCGATGAGCCTCAATAATTTCTAAACGTTCACTAATAATCAACATGCTGGCAATTTTATTAATATAAACCATTCGTTTGCGAAAAGTTTCTAACTAGAGTGTTTTTCTGTACACCCTTCCTTTCTATATTTTTCTGTTGAAATCAGTTATATAATTTGTGTATTATTATTTAGTACCGCGTCTTACTACCCGTTTGTGTTATACGCTATATATAATTTGTGGTTCAATTGGAAAAGGTGTTAACATTTAATACACAATATAACTACACATTATTAGGATATAAAAATCCGGCTTCGTATAGTTACATATCCATCATATCTGTCGGTCAATGAGGTGATCATCAAAGCAAAACTAAGCTGAACAATATGAGAGCAAAGTGTTCACCAATTATTGAAGAATGTTGACAGCTGTCACCTATTCAACACTAAAAGATCTATACCATACAGTCTTGCCATACGGGCTCACCGCATCTCCTCTGATCCGGAAACTCTTCAAAACCACCTTGAAAACCTCCAAGAAGTCTTTACAGAGAGAAGATGCCCTAAACCTCTCATTAAGAACCTACGTTGACTTGCTGAAACTCCACAATCACCCAAACCTGGAAAACCAGATACTATACCTCTAGTGACTAAGTACTATCCAGGCCTACAATAGATCAAATATTAGCATCGAGTTTTCACATATTGGAAGCATCCAGCCGTACTGACAATATTCTCAGAAAACCACCAGTCCTTGTGTATAAATAGCCTCCATCACTCAGAAATCTTCTGGTACACCCTAAACTCAAAACTGAACATGACACAACCTTCATTCAACCACAACAAGGCTCTCAGCCCTGTAACGAAACCTGCCACACATCATCCAGCAGCCACTTTCTCTAGCGACATCACCAACTCCATCCATACCTTCATTCAACCACAACAAGGCTCTCAGCCCTGTAACAAAACCTGCCACACATCATCCAGCAGCCACTTTCTCTAGCGACATCACCAACTCCATCCATACCTTCATTCAACCACAACAAGGCTCTCAGCCCTGTAACAAAACCTGCCACACATCATCCAGCAGCCACTTTCTCTAGCGACATCACCAACTCCATCCATACCTTCATTCAACCACAACAAGGCTCTCAGCCCTGTAACAAAACCTGCCACACATCATCCAGCAGCCACTTTCTCTAGCGACATCACCAACTCCATCCATACCTTCATTCAACCACAACAAGGCTCTCAGCCCTGTAACAAAACCTGCCACACATCATCCAGCAGCCACTTTCTCTAGCGACATCACCGACTCCATCCATACCTTCATTCAACCACAACAAGGCTCTCAGCCCTGTAACAAAACCTGCCACACATCATCCAGCAGCCACTTTCTCCAGCGACATCACCAACTCCATCCATACCACATGTGAGTCCTGTAACCTAATATACCAACAATATGTTGGCCTCACCACTGAAACTCTCCGTTAACGAATGAATGGAAACAAATACCAAGAATCCAGAACAACCCGTTTCAGCACAGCCTCCATAACCTCAACTTTGAGGACTACCACACTGTCAAGGTGTTAAAATCACTCCACAAGACACAATGTAATGTGTCTCAGTTAAGAAGATGGGAACTGGCACATCAATGGATCACACCCAACCTAAATATTCGCTAATTTCAACCCACCTACCTTCCATAGAGTAATAGAGAAACATTCAGGGAATTTCAACTCCTCCAGAGAAGTTTTCATCCTTACCAATCAAGTTGGCATCACTGAAGACAACACCCTGTTTGGTCTAACTACAACTTCCTGAGGAAAATGCTATAATAGCATCGAAATATTGATGTGTGTGTAAATATGTGTTAGTGTTTTTACTTTTATTTGTGCTCTACCATTCTCCTAATATTCTATCATTTTATTTATTACCAATTGAAGAATGTATTTATAAATACACTTGAACATACACATGGAAAACAGGTAAAATATAAATCAAGAACAAAATTTGGGAAGTTGTGAAATTTAGAAGAAAATTTTTACCAAATCAGTATATATAAGACATTTATTAAAATACATGTATTATCCTTTACCCCTTTCATCGTGAAACATTGAGATGCACAATAATGCTCAAATAATCTTGTTTTAATACCAAAGGCCATATTGTGTTTGTCCTCCTTTTATATGTTTCTATCCACCTTTCCTGTACCTTCTTCCAAACATAATAATAAAAATAACAATACTTCAACTCACCTCTTCAGCCCACACAGGTATTTATACACATATGTCGAGGACAGCCATATTTGTAGTCCCGAGCCGCAACGCAGATTTTTGAGAAAACGAGAGCTCCCCGATGTGATGATGATGATGATTAATGTAGGAATGGAGTTCAGCAAAAAATGTAAACATTTAGTTACTATTTCTATTATGTATCATTTTGTTAAATTCCTACTTCCTCTTATGTTTTTAATATTTTCACACCACTCAGATGAGAATTCAAGATTCGGGGTTTGAAGGTAAAATGAATATTGGGATCAATAAAATATGTGTTCATATAGACTCCACACTTTGTGTTTTTATTTATATGTGTGGTTTAATAGAGAGATGTTTGGGCGATCGGGTCACACCATGTCCGCAACACACAATACCATGCTATGTCGGCTCGTTGCTAGAATTGAACTGAAAACTAGGATCGAAGAAAGTCTAACGATGACAAGAAATTAGTGCTTGAAAATGTCTCACACTTCCCCGAAATGTGTGGCATGTACATAATTTCACTCCACTTTCCTACACCAAACACTCCATCGACCAACTAAAATCCACCAATGGCTGGTTATTAAAATGGTTTTTGGTGTGCTATTGTTCAAGGTCAGTGAAAACATTATAATATATACCATATACTTGCTCGGTTATTGATACATTTTGGAAGGGCTTACACGGAGCAATTTTGGATCATTTTGGTGACTTTACTACATCTTTTTTAATACTAATAGTCTTGCTAGACAAACAATATATATTCATAAAATTAATAGTATTTGTGTCTGTCGTGTGGATTGCGCGGTAACTAACGCACACAGAGGGCTGGTATTTAAATATTAGTAGCCTGTGTACAAACATGTGCATTGGAATTTTAAATAAATAAAATGAAATAGTTGTTTATCTTTCGAAGCAAATAAAAGCATTTCCCAGGGTGACGTCAGGTACTTCCCCTAATACTCCGGGACAAACTTCATGGCTCAAGTGCTTTCAAGATGTCAAGAGTGTTTGTGTGTAGCGCCATGTCGACGGCGCTGTGCCCCTCTCGAAGAACTCGACACAAGTGTGGTTAGACGGAAGGAGTGTTATATATACCTGTTCAATTCTTTGAGTAGTAGAAAGTCATCACTTATTCTGATTGATCAAACACAGAATAAGGGTTTGCAAATTCACGAAGGTGTACTGGAAATAAAACCTTTATTTATTACGTTTGGATCAATCAAAATTATTCTTTAGTAAAAAAAAAACACTAACAAACATAATTAATTTAAATGAGTTAGTTGTATATTTTGTATTCCGAGGAATATATTACAAAACTAATTTTTGGTCATAATATTTATATAATTTCTAGATTAGACAAATGGGAGGGATAACCAGCACACTTACCTTGGTGATGCTGGAGTAGAAATTGTTTAGATATAACACTAAAAAACACACAAACACATTTTTAAGGACAATCTTTCACTGTCACAGACAGTTTCATCAGGTCAGGAGAGTAGACTGAAGCTTTTGGTTTAACTGTAAGGTTGACTGTGTTTGTGTTTTTTTATTGTTCTATCTAAACAATTTCTACTCCAGTATCACCAAGGTAAGTGCGCTGGCTATCCCTTATAATTTAAACCATGATTCAACCTAGGGCTCTATACCACATAACCTAGATTAGACAAATAAAAATGTATTTAGGTCCTACATATAAAATTCGTTGACTATTTGTTATTTAAGCTAGAGAACATATTATACCAGCAGTAAGCTGACAGAAGAGGTGTTAAGAGATCCGTTGGGAGATGGTGCTGTATCATACAAGTCAGGCTATCATTCTAGTGCTCACTCATAGCCAGACAATTCAAATGAAAGGTCCACCTCATCGGGTTGGAATAAGCTGCATATTGTACGTGTTTGCCCACCGACACATCTGTCTGTCCTGGTCTTATCGCGCTCTCTCACTCAGACAGTCGAGTTCAAAGAATGTCCACAACGGTACTCAGACATATTCCATGTGGTCTTGTTCTAGGTGTGCCAATGTTGGTAACATATCCTAAGGAGATAAACTTCATTTGTTATGGTGCCATAACTTAATGTTGGTCCTAAAAATAGAAATGTCCCCGTATCCAGTTTGGTGAAGTCAGTTTAATGCTCCTCTGTGAAACATTTTGAGACGAGTGAGGAGAGATTTGGTGGAGAAGGCCCTAGCACTGGGTGACTATGCACACATCAGAGAAAATAAGTTTCTGGTTCTAATTCTATGCCTCGCATTTTGTAAACATATCATCCAATGATACTCGTGGCTGTGTTACAAAAGGTGTTCTTTGTAAATGTCGCCACTGTGTCAGTTGGTTTTATTTAGAGGTCATCTTTACAACTAACCCGAATAGTCGGGTTATTGTTACATTGGGCGATAGTTTTCGTGGCATTTTACTCGGAGGGTCTATTTTTCTCTTATTCATGCGCGTATTTGAGCAAAGTGTTTTGCTAATGATTTTTGGGGTGTCAGTTATATCCCAAGAGCCGCAGAGAAGAAAAGGTAGCCCCGAGAGAACACATCACCTATGTCAGGGGATGGGGCGGTAACAGTCGATTCTTTTCAAGAGGTGGCCATTAGCTCTTTGTCCAGTGGCAGCAAAGTAAAGTGTGAACTGTGTTCTTCTTTTTATTGTGAAAGCCCTATTGTGTTCCTTCCATTTTATATGTTTCTATCCAACTTTCTCCTGTACCGTAATCCAAATATAACAAAATACCTCATTAGAGTGAAAAGAGGTTTTCTTTCAAAAGTAATAATAATAAGTTAGTGTAAGTAGGGTGGCATTTGTTTTAGAAACAAATGTGTGTATGTTGTGTTGGCTACGACTGACACTTGCTATAGAGTTGTCAGCCGGCCTTCCCCTCGACAACATCGTCTACAACGCCATCTTAGGACCCGTCCAACATTATTAAAGTTAGTTTCAAACATAGCTGTGTTCGTGGTTTATTTTTCAGTTCTGACACTTTGGGTGAGAGAGTGGGGTCATGGTAGAAGATAAACAAGATAGAATGCAAATTACCTAACTGAGGAATATAAAACATTTGTCATCTTTGGTCGAAATAAATCAATTCGTCACAAAATTATTTATGTGAGACAAAATAAAAATGTGTGACTGGGTAAATATTATCATAGAAAATATTATATATTCCAAAAGTACATATAAATTGTATAAATTCTTAAATTATAACTACATTAAATGTATACATAGTTATTTTTTTTAATATTGAACAAAAATTATTCTGCAACTAACCCTTTGTTTTTATTTATAATAGTGTTTCGTGAAACACATAATCGGCCCCGTGATGAAGTGGTCAGTGCACCTGGCTATGAACGGAGGGGCCCTGGGGTCTATTCCCAGCGGGTTTCATGGGTCATTTTCCCAATAGGGGAATTATCCCAATGATCACCAGGATTTGGTTGGTTAGGCTCAGTTAGGTTAGGTTCTACACCCTCACATTCAATATCATCATCCCCTCGTCTCGTCGAGACATGGAAATGATGTATGGTTAGAACATTTGGACATCCCCTAGCCAGCGGTGGTACATTATTATCGGCTAATCGTTGTGATCAGCCCGGTGATTTAGCCCAGACATTCACACATATATTTGTTATGCTACTGTATATTTACAACATTCTTGAACTAAACTTTAATTTTGTATTGGATAAAACAGTATGTACATGTAAATAATTGACATGATTGTTTTATTTTACACACCTTCGTTTCTACAAGAGAGATGAACGCCTCCTTCCCTCTAGCTCTCCATCATTATGTATAAAAATACTAATTACAATTGTCAGTCTGACATCTTGAAATTACTAAATCAAGGAAGTTGAACTCTGCAAATTTTCTCTCATTTTTGTTATTTTGACTAGAAGTACACTTACAACCCATCTAAACAGTCCAAATAACAAGTTACTATGTATGTTCACATGTGTGGTGACTGTACTTATTGCCCTTTCTGTTAGTTATCTGCACGTACTGCGGACATTTATTTTGGCACCTTGGTCCTTTGTTGCACTCTATTTAAATGTGCGTTGGTAAAAAAAAACAGATTGAAATACAAAAATATTATTAATATGGTTTGTATTTTATCAAACAAGCTCATTACACTCTAATAATATACTTTATTACAAAGTTATAACCAACCTAAAAATAGGATAGTTTTGTAAAAGCAGCACTTTCAATTAAGTTTTTATTTTATTTTTGCAAATTTTTACATTTTTTTCCTAGTAATCAAATTAGCCATCTAATTTGAAGGAAATCAAATACTATTTATTAATGAGTACATTAGTACATTTGTTTAATATATTTAACTATTTTTATGTTTATAATATTGTGTAAAATGGTTTTTAAAAATTGTTTAGTATTTTATATAAAGACACAAAATTGCCCTTGCATCTTTTAAAATATATCATTTATCTATCCGACGTGTTTTTAAAACAATGATAAACAATACGTACAGGAAATACCAAGAATATTTAATTGGTGCGTTTACAAAAAGTATATGTATTTTATAGATTAACTTATGCTAAATAAATATGTGCTAGTTATGGTTAAAATATGAGTGAAGAATGACCCTGGGCACGGGACGATTCCTGGATAGCTCAGTGGTTAGAGCAGTGGCCTACTAAGCCAGAGGCCCCGGGTTCGATTCCCGTGTCCAGGTGTCATTTTTCAGAATTAAAGAACTTAACTTTATTAAGTTATATGTTTGGCTTTTAAATATAAAACTATATTAATTCTTATTTACTAAAGAAACTATAATCTTCCATCGGATTTATTGATATTTAATGGACAATTTTCTTTGATCCAAAATTTAGGGCCTTTATTTTATTACATAAAGTATTATTAAATATTAAATAACTTTGAATATCTCCAAGACTAAGTTTAAATAACATGCGAGGTGCTGGGCTTAAAAAAAATACCCTAATTAATCTGAAAATAAAGAAATAGTATTATAGTTTCTGCGTTTAAATGTTTCTAAAAGTGTTCACAGATATTATAGTTTTATTTCGAATGTAATCTTAAATTAGATAAACATCATGTATTTTATCACTTGTTATTTCCGATAGAGTTAAAGATAAAAACGACATCTAATTATTACTAGAAAGCAAAGCTGAAGCAACAAATGAGTTAGTTTGACTGTGAACGGAACTTTGTCATAAGCAACAATTATATTTAACCGAGATATCTTATTAAACAGTTCTTAGGGTGTTTTGTAAATCTTTTCTTCGTAAATAAACTGCTCAGTTAAAATCTAACCAATTTAATGGAATCATTTAGCAAATACCATCTTTTAGTTGCATAAATCTTTATCTGCCGGAGTAAATTACAAGTTTAATGGTTGTTCTAATATATGGCTTTAATAATATATAGGTAGGTAGTGTATTTTATAAACTTATTGACGTGGATAATTTTTCTTATGTTCAAGCAAAATAAAATCAGAATCTTGAAATCTTTTTTTTAGTAATTTAGGGAATCGGAAATCGAGTCGTGAAAAACAACTGTTTGTAATTTAACCGCCTGATCTGGTTTTGAGAATGGAAATGGCGCAGAAAAACTTTTTTGTTGTTGTGAGTTTATTCAACGGTAAGAAGTACGAGCATTTTATTCACCTTTGTCATAAAAAAAATTGTTCTGCATAAATCCATGAACATAATATACACGGTACTTAAGATTGTGTAGTCAATAAAATGTGTATCGAATAGTTCATTTTATCAACTACTTAAACTGTATGTGAACCATGTAAGGATGTATGCACCATTATATTTTATATTAATATTCTGATAAAGCCGTCGATGGTGGCGTGTAACAACCCTGGAAGTAAAATTAGTTTTCTCTCTCGCTCATGAAAATCATCGAGTGTTGATATAATCGGTTGGTTCAGAAATTGAACGCTAATTACCTCAAATAAATAAATAAAATTATCACTCAAATTAATATAATTTTTTCCTTTTATTTTGGAACAACGATGAGTGAGAGAACTAGTGTAATTAAATACTTCTTGTCAAGAAATTAAATATAACTGGATGGGCTTTATTTGTTACTACAGTAGCCCCACGACTTCTTTGGTGCTGACTGACAGCCAACATTTAGGTATATACCTAAATTTTGACCGTCAGAAGTGACAGCTGCTTAACACACGTTTTTGCAAGATCATCTGGTTCCGCGTAGGGATACGTAATTTGGTCTGGTAACTTTTCAAAGCCGTCAGCTGTGAGCTGTCAGTCAGCACCAAAGAAGTCATGGGGCTACTTTACTACATTTCTTACACTAGATACATGTTTACTAAACAATCTTAGTTGCTGTTAAACTATTATTATTATTATTGTGTTTTGTCTCACAACTTATTTTACTCTAACTTCCAAGGGAAATTTAATAATCTAGAAAAAGTGTCAACATAATAGTTTATGGGATTAAAATATCATTATAGATAGTTTTATGAAAAATAAAAATAACTAAACAATGCACAAAATCCTCGAAACTAACCGAATGCACTGTATACAAAGAAATTTAAAATGATATCAAATGAATAAACATTGTTTTTTCAAATCTATTATAAACAATATTAATGAAAGAATATGTGTGTTTTATCAAAATGTCAAGAGGAAGGCTTTGTTGTTGAGTTTGTTATAATGTTATTGGTAAAAAAAAAGAAGGATATTCATGTCGCTGTGAATAAGATAAGGTTATATAAAATTATTTCAAAGCAATAACACAGTTGCTATCTAGTGGACAGCTGTGAACGAAAAGATGTCGAGTTTTCAAAAATTTCCTGTCAAATTATAAAGAAGAACTCAAGTTGTGAGCAATTAAAGTTGTTTGTACAGAAAGACGGAGAAGAATTTGTGAACATTTTTGGTGTAGATGTGTGAAAAAAAAGGTGATAATTATAGGAAGATTTATACTTGAAGGATGTCTAAGTCTGATAAATAAATCTGTATCTAATTTAGAATTATCGTGAACCCCCAATTAATCGAAATGTATGTTTCCACTAAGCATTTAAACTTTATTTTAGAGCTACTGATTCTAGTAATACAGTTCCAAATTCATCATTATCTTCAAATATTTCACTGTCAAATAATTTGATATCTTTCCTTAAAGAAAGATAATGCTGTATTTATCATTTAACATTTAGATAAACAAATTTGGAATCGAAAACGTTGACAAAATGTAATAATATTCACCAAATGGCTGTAAAAATTGATACTATATGTAGAACAAACAATTTGTCATACAACTAAATGAAAGTAAATCTAGTAAAAATTATAGATTTATTTATTTTAGTTTTTAATAAGGGGTGTTTTACAGGAATTTTCCAACATACAATTCTTGCGAGAGGGCTAGGCTCAGATCTCGATTGAGCCATATTTCCTTTTTTTTAACGACCATAAGTACAGACGCAAAACTGCTTTAGTTTACCTACAAAAACATTTTAATATTTCAGGCCAGTACCGCATCCAATTTAAGTTGGTCTATTATTTGCCAGATACTTTGATTGTACAGTGTGGACTATTTCAAACCTTGCATGAAATGTTCTCTTATAATGAAGTAGAACATGCTATCATATATATGTGAACAATACAGACTAGGGAGGAGGGGGGGGCATCATGTTCTAGCAATTACTGCTGACTGACAGTAACCTGGCGGTCTAGGGTTAAGGTGTCAGACTTCCGTGCTGGCGGACAGGGTTCAATCCTCGGTCCCCGGCACAGATTTATCTGATTACCAAACCCTTCCTTCACCTCTGAGAAGACATCTTGTGAATGTGTGGAATGCTCAGGCCTCCACCGTGGTTCGGATTCCACGTTAAACTGTAGGTCCTCCATTTCATTTCACAATCACCCTACCATTACACATTACCGTAAGTGCGTACAACCCGAATGGGTAGTAAGACGCGGTGCTAATAATAATACTGCTGACCAAACACTGTTAATATCTCTTGTAGACAGTCTTCTAGCAAACTTGGGGGCTGGGCCGGGGGAGGGGGTTAGTTGGGAGACACGTGACACTTATTGTCTATTAACAGTGATCTGTTGGGTTCGGCAAGAGAAAGAGCTTGAGAGGTTTAGAGAAGGACAGATATATTATTCTATCTTCTGGGAGGAAGGGGGGGAAGGGAAGTAGCTCTCCAAGGTCAACCGTGAGCCAGACAGGGAGTATGGTACCTCGATAATATGTTGCAGTTTCATACTTGGAGCAAATTGAAGAGGGCCCAAACATTATGTTTTGAACTTCCGACCCCCGCCCCTAGTGCAATGTTATTAGTTTCAATATTAGTAAAATGTCCACCATTTTGTGTAAGTGTTACATTAATAACCAAATAGACTTGGCTGACGGAGACCTCGTATATTGTATTGTTGACAAGGACTGAATAAAACAAAGAGTTATTTTATCTCGTCTGGTAAATCTTCCCCAACTTGATATCCTAACGTCTTTATAACTTGGGTTTGATTTGGAGACAAAAGTATTTTATTTTTTAAGGTATGTTTTCCCTTTTGATTAAAGATCTTATACATCTTAGTTATCAACTATATTAAAAACTAATTCTCAAATTGACATTATTTGCAGTTAAGAGTTTATTTATGGAATCTTAAAGAGGATAGTGGAAGCTAAAGTAACATAAATAAGTAATTATCTCCTTTACTTTCACCCAGTAACAACTTTAGTTTGGGTTTTTCACCGCGTCTTAATATTAATTTAGGTCATACGCATATATAAATTATGCTAATGGGATAGGGAAAAGGAAGGTAGAATTTTAAAGGAAATGTCTCCCAATTTGTTGGGATTGTTAATGATTTATCTCGTTAGTTATAGATAAAATGTCACCTTACATTAACACCACTCATAATGTGGCTTTCAATGAGTTCTTAAATTCACACATCTGAGAATACTTTAACAAACGTGTCAACCAATCATTCTAACTGATCATATCCTTAGATTTTGAAATATTCACACATTAGGAACGTTCCTAATTCAACTAACAGCATGGACTCTTCCTCACAAATGTAATTGGGGTTTCGGAAATCTGTCTATAAGGGAATCACTCCCTGACGCATCTGCAACCCTTATACCTCGCGGTGTGGCTAGTTTTCAAAGAGACTTGACAACCAGAAATGGAGGACTTTTTTTTATTTTTTTTATTAGCACCACGTCTTACTACCCGTTCGGGTTATACGCTTTAAGTACTAATTACTCTAATGTATTAGGACTTGGGAAGGTTGAATTAGAGGAAGTGAACCCGCATTTGCGTGGAAGGAGAGTGGAAAACCATTTAGGGAAAAACCGCCCCCCAGTTCACCCGACCGAGATTCGAACCTCGATCTCCCCGTCCTCAGCAGTCGAGCTTCAACACGACAAGCGCGTTAGCCGACTACGCCACCGAGGCGGGTGAGGACTTGTTAAGTTGCACACATGGCCATGATATGGTTGTGACTGTCAACAATCACAATCACAATCGCAATCATTGTATGCTGCACAAGTTGGATGTTGTAGGACTGGTCTGTTAATTCGCACTTATTTACCATGCGCACACAAAGATACAATCATAGTAAATAGTTTGCCGACTCTTTGATTGTGTGTGTGTGTGTGTGTGTGTGTGTGTGTGTGTGTGTG
>CABFOW010002218.1:39130-64113 GCA_902141385.1 Timema californicum | reverse complement strand
CTCAATTGTTGCCAGCTTCTACTTGCATTATTTTTAAAGAACATTGGTTTACTAGCTGGTTGATCTGAAAATATGGAGACTTGTTAGGCATAACTGATTTTTTTTTTTCATAAATAAGTATATGTTATCAGTTAATTACTTTTTTTTGTGATTAAATGAAAATCCAAAGGTTCATTGTCTAATTTTTCTTAGTTTATCTGTGAGATGTGAAGTTGCTATTTAGCATAGTTGGCATATGGTTTATATTGTTTTATTATTCAAACAGATAACTTATACGCGTTTGTTTGGTAATATTGTTAAACTTAAAGTACCTATCAGCAAAATGGTTCCTATTGTCCTGCTCCACTATGATGCGGCTATAAAAATATCGAGGTGAAACTGAAGTAGTTTATTTATTTAGCACAGCGTCTTACTACCTGTTTGGACTATCCACTTTTATCTGATATAGTTCAATCAAGTGTAGAAGTCTTAGTTGTGTTTCGCTGAAGAGTGTTGCTCTAAGAGGCCACGTCCAAAGATGACACTGCATACTGACTTCTCATGCGTGATCCATCATCAGAATTTTAACTGGGTACACACTTCAGACAAGGATGTATTCTGTATTTTCTACAAAACAATTACACCTCATATCCCGAACATCCTGTATTTCAGTGGCATTTCACCATTTAAGGATATATTGCATGCAAGTGTCCTACAGAAGATTGAATTATCATTGTAAATATAGTCTGATTTTCATAGGAAAACTGGAAACTTATATTGCCACAGTAGCGGAAATAAAAATTGTTATGTACCAGTATGCGAGTGCTGAGGTCACGTTATAGCCGCGAAGATAATAGGGTCTGTGTCATGGCCGTTACGTTGCAGACACTGACGCTACACTCGTTTGTCTGTGTCATGGCAGCTGCGCACTTCATTTGTTTACAATGCTTTCTGGTGCACAACAAGACTTGTATTATACATACACTACAGCCCTCCCCTCACAGTTATATTATACCTATTTTTTCCTCTACCCGCCTCGGTGGCGTAGTTGGCTTACGCGCTAGTCGTGTTGAGCCAGACTGCTGAGGACGGGGAGATCGAGGTTCGAATCTCGGTCGGGTTAACTGGGGGTGGTTTTTCCTATTCCGCTCTCCCTCCACGCAAATGCGGGTTCGCTTCCTCTAATTCAACCTTCCCAAGTCCTAATCCACTAGAGTAATTAGTACTTAAAGCGTATAACCTGAACGGGTAGTAAGACGCGGTGCTAAATATTATTATATTTTTTTCTCCCTAAAACAATGCAGTTCCTCCCCCACGCACTAATTTCACTTTGTAATCAATATAACGAGGGTTTGGCCGCGTTGTCCTTTGTGGCCTCAACAAAGGTGGCTCATGCATCCTTCCTCTGAGTCGCGAGGAGACTGGCTGATGTGGGTGCTTGGTGTCCGCTGGCTGTAAACAGGGTGCTTACTGTTGCTGCTCCTTGTAAGGCCTTGTGTTGGTTTGTCCCGGTTCCCAGGACTCCTCTAGCCTTGGTATCGTCTCATGGTGTCGTTCCAACAACGGGGGTTGGTCCTGGTCCGGTCCGTGTTGCGCTGGCGTGTCCTCCCACCGGAATAGCTGTTCTCTCTGAGAATATTACTGCTTGCCTGTCTGGAGCGACTCTGAAGCGTGTCTGAGCTGGTCCACTTGGGATGGTTGGCAGGATACTCCTGATTACCCTAGGTGGAAGTGTCGCATAGGGTGTTAGTTTGTGTCTTGCTTGCCCTCCATGTGTGATGTGTTGTCCGGATAGAGCATTTATGGAGTCGTTTGCAGTCTGTGTGCGAAAATAAAAATGCTAGTCTATACTATCAAAGGCAGTCACACTTTTTTCCTAATACTATATCATTTTAATCATTACTAAAAGTTTGAATGTTTAAAAATACTAATAATATTTAATACATACTAATGTTCCTAATTTTGGCAGTTATGAATCATATTTATTGAAAGAGAAATCTTAAGAATCCGGTTATTTGAATCAGAGAAATAATCTAAAAATCGATTTTTTTTGTTTTTCACTCGGCAATTGACTGCCCACAGACAACGTTGGGTTAACCAAGCTAAGAAAGGAAAGGTATTTAGGATGGGAATGATGAGAAACGAGACAACGAACTAAGTGGTTAAACTGTTTAAATAAACACGTTGCTTTTTATTCACAAATAGAATAGTTTTGACACTCAAATAAATATTGTTCACCCAATAATCTATACAACACGAATTTGAATAAACATTGTATTTACATAATATACACATTAGGGTAGAGAAATTGTGCATGCTTAGTTCAGTGTTAGCTTATATTTTAAAACAGCATCGGGGATAGATTATAAGCTTGATTTTATAAAACTGTGACTTTATTTTCAAATAACTTATAACATAATAAATAAGGTAAGAGAAATCAAGGTCTAATTCTCACTTGTGATAAAAGTAGGCAATAAATTATATACAAATTCTATGTATAACTAAAATAAATTAATTACTAAACAAACTCAAAACATCTTGTACCTCAAAAAAATTTATGGCACTCGATTAGTAGAGTTAAATGCATAAATCAAGTCTTTTTTTACAACTTAGTATCAATGTTATCATTTAAATCACATTTACTTTTCACTTATTGCTTGTAATTGCCGATACACTAATGAACCCGAATAAATAATATTGGAACAATAACAATACTTTTATGTTACATATCTTAGCAAAATATAATATCAATACTAAATACTTTGAAGTTTATAAACACCAGTTATCTGAAAAAATTAGACTAGCATTTAGAAACCAAGAAATATTCTAAAGTTTTGTAAAGATGAATTTTTTTTTTGTTAAAAGTATGCGTATGTTACGTAGGTATTTATTTTGAACACAAGTAAGACTGAGATTAGGTTAACTGTCACCCAACAAATAAACATATTTTTGAACCAAAACAATATTTTGTTATATCTTTTATCATGAGAATTTTCACATTATAAATTATATAAGTTGAACATATATATATATATATAGGACAAAACAATATGGCAGTGAAAAATAAAAATACAAAACTTCAACAATATCAAATGTGTTCTGAATAACTTAGTTTATCTAAATATAAACAATATATTTTATAATAGTTTATCAGTCTTTAATATAATCTCCCAGACATGATATATGATAGTTATAAACAAACATGTCTATCTGTCAAAAAATGAACACACACACCATAACAATACAAGACAAAGAGTAGTTGGAGTGGAGACAAAGCTAAGCGATAGTGTAACGACAAGCTAGCTGCTCTCGAGTGTAGCGTAGTGTGAGGCAGCGTCACAGTTTACACCGCAGGCTGGTTTAGCCTCTGGAAGGATGTCTTCCCAGGCTGCAAGGCACTGTCAACAACCACCCGTGGTTCAGTCAATGGTTACCGTCGTCTTACAACTAATTAACAATTAAATTCAACCAACACACATTCTGGAAAGTATTATATTTGGAAGAAGGTACAGGAAAGGTGGATAGAAACATATAAAAGGGGGACAAACGCAATATGGCTTTCACAATGAAAAGAAGAACACAGTTCACACTTTACACTGATGGCTTTCACAATGAAAAGAAGAACACAGTTCACACTTTACACTGCTGCCAATGGACAAGGAGGTAATGGTTGCATCTTGAAGAAAATAAATCGTCACCGCCTAATCCCCCGACCTAGGTTTCATTCTATCGGAACTCGTCAGGGAGGAGTGTGAAACGCGCAACGCAACTTCCTAAAAGAGGGGAAAAAAACCACAAAAGGGAGAAAATGAAAAAGAATGATAGGAACATGTAAAGGGTATAATATGTTATAGGTTTTACATATAGAGTTATATTACACATTCTGGAAAGTGAAAGTAGTACATATAGAGTTATATTACACATTCTGGAAAGTGAAAGTAGTACATATTTCAAAAGATGTTTTGCATCAATAAGCCAGAATCAGCCCGCAAGTTTTACCTGGATCAAAGTTTATCAATCCATTCATCTTCACAGCATGGACTTATAAAAATGTGCTTATTGTGTGTTAGTCATTGTTTAGTAAGGTAGCTTGTCACTTAATTCAAATTACATCTACAAACTGAAATCTGCACCAAACGCTAAAATAATATAAAGGAGACCGAAGAAGAGAATTAAAACTGATATATTCAGCAATATTATCATTTGTGTTTTACTCACCTTACGTGATTGTTCCCGGATTCGATTACCATGCTTTCACTAACTGTTCTGCAAGTATGGCGGAGTAGAAGATGTGACAGTTTCAACGGACGTCTAACTCCTTGAACTCAACAATGAAGAAAGGCCTGAATATCGCTGGTCCAATGACGCGAGCTACGAACACTACTCCCCTAGTGGACTTCCTTGGCAACTTATTTCTCCACTGCTCCAAACCCCCTCTTCCCCCTTCCCTTTCCTTATTTACATGCCCAATTTGCTAGTCAGAAAAAGACTATATAATGAGCGATCCCTAGGTTTACGGAATTGTAGTTTATTGTTGGATATCCTCGATGGAGGAACTTCTGCTCCAGAACCCGAAGAAGATACTGCTGACCGCGATGGTTAGGAGGTGGGAGTCACCGCCTCGACGCCAAGGGAATCTTGTTTATTGATCCAAGTAATCTTCAAATTTCCAAGTACTTCAGACTTGTTTAGTTAGTCTATATGACTGTTTACTTTAAGCCTCCTCTTCTCTATGAGTTATTTATTCTGATATAAGTCCTTATGACATCACTATATCTCATTGCGTTGTGAACATCATGTTCACGTGTTCACATGTTGTATGACTACACGCAGGTTGTCTGACACCTTTGTTTGAGGACCTAGCTAGGTCAGCATCTCACAGCATTCTTGTTGGCACCTCATTAGTCCAAGTGTTTAAAGTTAGTGTGTACTAGATTTGATGTGTACCCCAGGAAGTAGGTAATGGTATAAAAGTACTATTGAGTGCTCTGGCAGTACCCACTGGGAAAGGACCGGCCATAGTACAGTTTTGTATGGACACCTGTTTGTCCGTCAGCGAATAGTGTATCTTACCTTCGGTCATCTTACCGTTTATTATTTTGGATGTCGTTCCTTTGTCTAGTCAAGCTAGGTAGCTTGGCCAAGATGTAACTCAGTAACTCTAAAACTATAGGATTAGCCGGTTTGCTTTACATGTTGCTAATTCTCCATGTTCTCTTTCTGGTGGAGTCTGGTGCTAGCCCGGCTGTCTTGCAATCTAATACCCCCTATCAACTTAACCACCATTTGACTGTTGCCGTGTCGTCTTGGACACGTTCTTTTCCCGTGTTACGGGTATTTCTTATGGTTTTGGAGTTGTTAAGCCCTATTATTAAATTTTGTAACCCCATATCACCTTTTTATGTTATTTTTGTTACCTATTCAATTCCTTTACACTTATGAAACATGTTCCCCTACCTACCTATGTTATATGCAGCGGTAGAGTATTTTCTAGAATAATGTGCTCGGGAGATGAGCTGGTTTATAAACACAAGGATGTCGTGTATTGTGTGAAGGATAGGAAGGGATATTCTGCCGGGTGATGGCTTCACAATCTGAGCTGACCTGGGACTAAGTATACACCAATGGGGGTGGTCTCACCTGCTCGTAGTATTTGATCTGCTGGTTGGCTAGTGCCAAGAATATCGTCTTCAAATCATTCTTCTTCTCCTTGTTCCACCGCTCGAGATCGGCCCGAAGGTTCTCGTTGGCGCACTCCACTTTGTCTTGGTTTTCCTGGCCAGCCGAAACAAAAACACCGCTTTACTTCCAAAAAAACAATTTTATTTAAAAAAGTGCTGGATTAAAATTAATTTAAAAAGGAATTTGTTTTGCTAGAATTTTTAAGCGAGTTCAATTTTTTTTTTTCAACTAGGAGACTTAGATATTGAGTGATATAATAATATTTAGCACCGCGTCTTACTACCCGTTCGGGTTATACGCTATAAGTACTAATTACTCTAATGGATTAGGAATTGTTTCCTTCTTTCTTAGCATACAGAACAATTCCTTCTTTCTTAGCATACAGAACAATTCCTTCTTTCTTAGCATACATAACAATTCCTTCTTTCTTAGCATACAAAACAATTCCTTCTTTCTTAGCATACAGAACAATTCCTTCTTTCTTAGCGTACAGAACAATTCCTTCTTTCTTAGCGTACACAAATATTCCTTCTTTCTTAGCGTACACAAAAATTCCTTCTTTCTTAGCGTACACAACAATTCCTTCTTTCTTAGCGCACAGAACAATTCCTTCTTTCTTAGCATAAAGAACAATTCCTTCTTTCTTAGCGTACAGAAGTATTCCTTCTTTCTTAGCATACAGAATAATTCCTTCTTTCTTAGCGTACACAACAATTCCTTCTTTCTTAGCGTACACAACAATTCCTTCTTTCTTAGCGTACACAACAATTCCTTCTTTCTTAGCATACAGACCAATTCCTTCTTTCTTAGCATACAGAACAATTCTTTCTTTCTTAGCATACAGAACAATTCCTTCTTTCTTAGCGTACAGAAGTATTCCTTCTTTCTTAGCATACAGAACAATTCCTTCTTTCTTAGCGTACACAACAATTCCTTCTTTCTTAGCGTACACAACAATTCCTTCTTTCTTAGCGTACAGAACAATTCTCTTCTTTCTTAGCATACAGAACAATTCCTTCTTTCTTAGCATACAGAACAATTCCTTCTTTCTTAGCATACAGAACAATTCCGATGTGTTCCAATACGTTACCTCGACTTGTTTGACGAGTTGTGGGATGGTTTGTTCCAGCTTCTGCAACTTTCCATCGCGCACTTCCCCAGGGCTCCGCCACAAGGAAGTCCCTCCGATACTGAACCCTCCGACCCCCGCCGGGCCGAGCTGCTGTTGCTGCTCGTTACTCATCAACTGACAAAATATAAAGCACATTTAGAAATATGTCCGGAAAGATACCGTTTCGATACGATACAACCATAGTTTTTAAAACAAATTACAGTAGAATCTCTCTTCAGTCCGAAATACGCTAATTCGAAAATCTGGTTAAACCAAACTAAAGTGGAAGAAAAAACAAATTTAATTTTAAAACAAAATTTATTGTAATAGTACAAAGTAGCAAAAATGTATTAATTCAGTCGGTTTGTTTTGTTTCAAATATGATAAAAAGATAGTTCTAGGGTACTTACAAAAATTATTTACAGTCAGGGTGTCCAGCTAAACTATATTTTGAAATTCTCCGACTTTTCCAAGTTTCCCAGAGCCAATTTACAACTTTTCCAGTCAACATCTTATAAAAATTATCGTATTAAAATCGCAACTTGGTGTAGTATTTTTAGACACACTCACACATTTTGAAATTGCGACACTCTATGAATGGGGTTAAAGGATGTCAACCTAAAGCAATGGGGTCGTGCGTTCCAAGTTATATTAAAATACCGCCTTACACGGACTAATGAACTAATGACTCAACTTTGGCTAAAGACACGCAATAGAGGGGTGGAAATTCGAGATGAAAATCTCATGTCTACTTGTAGAATTGAGATCAGTACTCTCAACACGGACAACTGTACTAAAATAAATTCACGTCGAGTATTAACTGGGAGAGAAATGTTACTTTGACAGTTGGTTATTGTGAATTAAAATAGCTTAGACCTATTACTTTAGTGGAGATGTGAAAATTACAGAAATTTGATCAAATTCCCTGATTTTTCCTTGTTTTCCAGGTTGCTGGACTCACTGTTATTTATTTGTTTGGCATGTTCATAAAATCAGTTTGTCTCTTTTGTCGTAGAGTGAACCTGTTACAAACCCTCAACCACCTGTTACTAGCCCTCCACCACCTGTTACTAGCCCTCCACCACCTCCGTCCATCAGCACTCGTGAATAAACTCCCATTAAGCCTTACAGTGAATTTTTAATTTACATTCGAGTAAATATGTCGATTAATCCGAAAAGCTTGTAATCCGACTAGATCTTGGTCCCAATTAGTTTGGATTAACGAAACACTCTACCGTACTCGAGTAATTATTGTGGTTTCTAACAATACATTTGAATAATTAAACCAAAAATTATTTCTTTACATATTTTTTTAAGGTCATTTGACAAAGAGAATTACAAAGATAATTTTTTTGGTCTATATAATTTTGTTGGGGGCACAGTAAGTACCAATGTCTCGGCACATTCCAGCCACACCGACCAGTTGAGGAACCTGGATGTGCCTGGGCGTGTCATTGTCATCTTGCCTGATGTAAAACTCGGAATAAACAAAACAATTTTCCGACTGTTTTCTATAGGTGTGAAACGTGATTTCTTAACTTACATGAAAAAAGAAATTAGGGGTGTTCGAAACCAGTGTGTTTGGAAAAATAATTGCTCCAAAAAGTGATGAGAATACTGGGAAGTGGAGGAGGTTACATAATGGTGAGTTATATACTCTGTACTAATCACAATACATTGTAAGGATGGTCAGGACATGCAGTGTGAATGGGAGATTCTAGAACCTTGTTCAGGGACTGACTTGGAAACCCAACAGGAAGACATAGACAGAGATGGGAGGATAACATTAGAATGGACCTGAAAGAGATGGGGTGTAATGAGGTGGACTGGATGGAATTAACTCTAACACAGGCCCTACTTTTGTAAGTGCTGCAATAAACTTTCACGTTTCTATTGCCATAGAGTAAGCAATAATTGTATTATATTTGGAAGAAGGTACAAGAAAGGCGGATAGAAACATATAAAAGGGATGAACACTATATGGCTGTCACAATGAAAAACCCGCCTCGGTGGCGTAGTTAGCTAACGTGCTGCTCGTGTTGAGCTCAACTGCTGAGGACGGGGAGATCAAGGTTCGTATCTCGGTCGGTTGAACTGGGGGTGGTTTTTCCTAAATGGTTTTCTACTCTCCCTTCACACAAATGCGGGTTCACTTCCTCTAATTCACCCTTCCCAATTCCTAATCCATTAGCGTAATTAGTACTTAAAGCGTATAACCCGAACGGGTAGTAAGACGCGGTGCTAAATATTATTATTAATACAATGAAAAGAAGAACACAGTTCACACTTTACATTGCTACCACTGGACAAAGAGGTATTGGCTGCTTCTTTGTCCAATGGCAGCAGTGTAAAGTGTGAACTGTGTTCTTCTTTTCATTGTAACAGCCATTTCGTGTTTGCCCTTTTATATATCTCTATCCACCTTTCCTGTACCTTCTTCCAAATACACTTTGCATTAATATAGGTAAACGGTGATAAGCTAGCACCAACCACAACAGAAGTTTCCAATAAATAATCTTATTTAACAAATCTTTACTGAATACTGTAGGGGTGTTCAACTACACTTCTTCAATTCAAAGCAAACTATAATACAATTTATTAATTATTCTTGAAGCTGAATCGAAATTCAAATATTTTTTGTTGGTTGTTTTATGCTTGAAAATATATATTGTGGCTATTTATATAACATTATGTATCAAAATTACTCGGAAAATGTGTTATTGTACATACAATTGTTTATTGTTTTTAATATCCTGTTTGATTCTGTAAATCATGTTATTAACACAGTTTACTATTAAATTCCTTCATATTTTTTCCATATCAATATTGATTTGTAATGCATATAAGAGAATGGCAATAAGTGAACAACAATGTAGTTTTCTAGTAGTTAATATTTCTACTGACAAAAGCCTTGCAATCGTCGAAGCCAGTATTATTTTTGAGGCGAATTTGAAGCTGATTTTGTTTCGAAGCCAAGTCGAAGTTTCGCACCCCCCTAATTGGATAGTTAATATTTAAATATCTTTATTTTTTTCTTCTGATTGGTTTTCGTAGGAAACAATGAATCAGGTCAAATGTTTATTTAGTCAGGTCGAGAGTTTTATATAGTTTCTAGGAGACATGTTTTAAATTGTTGGACAAAGGGAAAATATTGAAATGATTAGTACCTGGTCTTTCTCTAACCGCCTCTTGTTAAGCTCCTCCACGGTTAGTTCGTACTCGATCTGGACAGAGTCCCTTCTCGTGAGAGTTTCCTTCACTGCCTCGACATACAACAAATACTCCTTCAACGGCTAGAACAACACACAAAAACAGGTCACTTCATCGCTAAATGATCTTACCCATTTTAATTTTAATATCTAGACTCTTCAAATTTGTTACATTTTTCATTTGATACGAAGGTTAAACTACGAACAAGAGAATTGTGGAAGCTTAGCATGTGTTGTGTCCTCCTTTTCACACTTTGTCCCAAAGAGTTCTCGCATGTATTGCACGTATGACGCCAGACGACGTGGCCTGCTAAGAAGGCATCTATGTCAGTATATAATGTTTAATATCCAACTTGATCACTACGGAGGAATCCAAGCCCCAATTATCAAATATTATATTCACTTAACGTTTTTGTTTGTTAATAGTTTGGTTGTTTTGTATTCCCATTAGTTGATAAAAAATGTTCTTTGACCATATATATATATAATAATATTTAGCACCGCGTCTTACTACCCGTTCGGGCTATACGCTTTAAGTACTAATTACTCTAATGGACTAGGAATTTGGAAGGTTGAAATAGAGCAAGTGAACCCGCATTTGCGTGGAGGGAGAGTGGAAAACCATTTAGGAAAAACCACCCCCGGTTCACCCGACCGAGATTCGAACCTTGATCTTCCCGTCCTCAGCGGTTGAGCTCAACACGACAAGCGTGTTAGCCAACTACGCCACCGAGGCGGGTAATAATATATATCACAGGTAATGTTTTACATCTTTATTTGATTAGAGCTCACAAATAGATAGATAACTACTGGGTAGCCACCAAATAAGAGGCAAGTGTATGTCTTTAAGGGCGACTCCATGAAAAAAGGAAACATTTTAAGTCCCTTTCAATTAGTGATGATAAATGTTCATATTATTACATTTAAACTTTATACCTAGTTGATCGAACATTAATGTTTATAATAAACATGTGTTAATGACAATCTATAACCAATATAATTGATTAAAAATTATCAGCTTTCTCAACTCCAACCTATTGGGAAACTCTGGTTTAAAATGATAGTAGACTTTGAAAGAAATCAATTATAAAAACGTGGAAGCACACAAATAGTACCATAGTAGTACCTTGGTAATTACATTTAAGTTATAGAAATAGTGGATCAAACCGATATCTAATTTTATCATAAAATGTTAACCTCTAGTTATCGTTTTGATTTTTGGTGTTCTTTTTTTCCCCCAAGAATCTGATTTTTAATATGAGATAGAATGGTACGTCCATGGTTGATAACAAGGTTTTACTGTTTATTTGGTGATATGTTCACTGTTATTTGATATTTTAACACATATTGTAGAGGGTGAGCGTTGCAACGTTTCCAGGATAGCTAGCAATGTCCCCGTTTGACAGGCCGGGAGCTATGTACCAACCTACCGAACACAAGTGTGACATTGTGACACACTCAACTGTAATGAAACAAATAGCCGAAACTATTGTTAATGCATTTTAGTGGGGATAGTCCCTCATAGATATCATATTCTGAAAATTGAAAAATGACACCTGGACACGGGAATCGAACCCGGGACCTTCGACTTAGTACGCCAATGCTCTTACCACTGAGCTATCCAGGATTCGTCCCGTTCCCATGGTCATCCTTCACTCAGTTTTTAGGGCAAAGTCTATGATGGACGTGCGGAAGTCGTCAGCTTATAAACATGTGATTATCTAATATCACAGCCATCAGACAACGCAGCCATGTGCATGTGAAGCTATGATCTCTATACTACCATCTTTGTTGCATTTGAATCAAATGTGATCAAGCTGAAGGTGATTGTACCTGCACAATGATGGGAGTGTAAGTAGCCAACACCTGGTGCTGGGCTTGAGCGCTGCGCTCGCCTGCACTCGCCAGAGCCAGGAGGACTGGGTTCAGCTCCGGTTCGGAAGCTGACCACAGCGTGAAGATGGGGTGCAGTTGATGCAGCTCGTACAGGTAGTCTGCACAATAAACACCGTGACAGGCCCAGGAAGGAATAACAAGAGTTGTATGACTCAGTGGACACTATCGGCCGTCTTCTCGGGTGTCTCGTCAACTATTCAGGTTGTTGGGGTGTGATTAGATGTGAGGTCGTCATCACCCACCTCATCATCATCACACCCCCTAATGGGCTACATCTTGTTCTGAACCAGGGTCCACGACCACTGTTTGTGAGACGTGCCCGAGATCCCATGCCAAACATAACCCTTTAGGTCTAAAGATTTGACATCCAAACTGCACCCAGCGTATTTACACACACTTCAATACAAGAGCATCAACATATTGAGATGTTTGTAAATATATGTCCTTTTATCTGTGCTTTATTATTTTCCTACTAATCTATCATTTTAATTATTACAAATTGTTTTTGCTCCATGTATTTTATTTCATACGGGAAGAATATAGTTAATATCAAAGAAAGCGAAGGTGTAACATATTCATCTTTAAGTATGTGAAACATCTCAGGACTTTCTTTTGTCTACTTTGTTGAAAGTTGATAAACCACCCACAGCACGATCTCTCAGTGTTACAAGTTAGTTCAGATAGAACTGGGGAGTACATGAGATAGTAGAGAGATGGGAGAAGCAGATAACAGAAAGTGTGCAAGTGAGAGGAGAGTAATGGAAGCAATTAAAAGACGAAGATGGACACATTTTTATAAACCGACCCGGCCACAGGCTGGAAACAGTTTATTATGATGATGGGTAAGTTATTGTTTTTAAATGTAACAAAAGGCATCATCTTCAAGTTCTAGGCTAATTTTTCATTATGTTTATGGTCACTGCAGACAATTGAGAACGGAACCTCAACCTTCCTTAGACGGGTAATCCGGTCATTCATGAGCCTGACTGCATAGACCACATGACCCCGCCACGCAGATAATGCTAATCTTAGTGGTGCTACCCGAGGTGTTGTAAAGCTGGTCAATGAATGTTTTCTCAAAGCCCTAGGTTTTGTTTGAAGGTCAAGTTAGGATTGTAAGCTCACCTTGTCTCTCCTTGTGGATGCGCTGACTGATCTTGTCGATGCTGGAGAGTTTCTCCCCGAGCATGGTGACATACTCGCGCACGTGTTCAAACTCTGGTGAGCGCTGACGAATCATGTAGACAGCAGCCAAGTTGTTCAACGAACTGGACATCCGGCCCAGAAGTCCTTGTCGACTCTTGCGGTGGATAGAGAACTCCTAGGAGCGCGTCAGAAGCTTATCAAGCGGTTCATAAATGTCTTCAGCTGATGAAAGCAGTTGACCTCCAATACCCCAATTGCAACTTTTCGTTAGATAACTTGAACTTGTCATATTCTGAAAGTTGAAAAATGACACCTGGACACGGGAATCGAACCCGGGACCTTCGGCATAGTACGCCAATGCTCTTACCAATGAGCTATCCAGGATTTGTCCCATGCCCATGGTCAGTCTTCACTCATAGTTTAAGGCAGAGTCTAAGATGGACATACTTTTAATGAGTAGAGTATCAATAGCACATCCCCACCCACAAACCCTTGATTCAGAGATATTCCGCACCCCTACTACTCAATAAATACAATAAAATAGTTCTCACCGATGGCTTGGCGGTCAGAAACACTTTGAGACTGTTGTTGCAACTGAGCACCGGATGGTTGGCCACCCTGTTCAGGAATCGATGTAGCAAGGCCATGCGAGCCAAGATGAACTCCTTGGAGTAGCGGTCTAATTGAGCCAGCAGCGTGTGTTTCCCGGGCAGCGGCTGGAACAATAACTCGCGTCTACAACCACAGAACAAGCAATGGAACAATAACTCGTGTCTACAACCGCAGAACAAGCAATGGAACAATAACTCGTGTCTACAACCGCGGAACAAGCAATGGAACAATAACTTGTGTCTACAACCGCAGAACAAGCAATGGAACAATAACTTGTGTCTACAACCGCAGAACAAGCAATGGAACAATAACTAGTATCTACAAACGCAGAACAAGCAATGGAGCAATAGCTCGTGTCTACAACCGCGGAACAAGCAATGGAACAATAACTCGTGTCTACAACCGCAGAACAAGCAACGGAACAATAACTTGTGTCTACAACCGCAAAACAAGCAACGGAACAATAGCTCGTGTCTACAACCACAGAACAAGTAATGGAACAATAACTCGTGTCTACAACCGCAGAACAAGCAATGGAACAATAACTCGTGTCTACAACCGCAGAACAAGCAATGGAACAATAACTCGTGTCTACAACCACAGAACAAGCAATGGAACAATAACTAGTGGTTACAACCGCAGAACAAGCAATGGAACAATAACTTGTGTCTACAACCGCAGAACAAGCAACGGAACAATAGCTCGTGTCTACAACCGCAGAACAAGCAACGGAACAATAATTCTGTCTACAACCGCAGAACAAGCAACGGAACAATAACTCGTGTCTACAACCGCAGAACAAGCAACGGAACAATAACTCGTGTCTACAACCGCAGAACAAGCAATGGAACAATAACTCGTGTCTACAACCGCAGAACAAGCAACGGAACAATAACTCGTGTCTACAACCACAGAACAAGCAACGGAACAATAACTTGTGTCTACAACCGCAGAACAAGCAACGGAACAATAGCTCGTGTCTACAACCGCAGAACAAGTAATGGAACAATAATTCGTGTCTACAACCGCAGAACAAGCAAAGGAACAATAGCTCGTGTCTACAACCGCAGAACAAGCAATGGAACAATAACTTGTGGCTACAACCGCAGAACAAGCAATGGAACAATAACTCGTGTCTACAACCGCAGAACAAGCAAAGGAACAATAGCTTGTGTCTACAACCGCAGAACAAGCAATGGAACAATCCCCAATTATGTTTAAAAACATATCTGAAAGATTAATGTAGCCTTTGATGCAATCATTAAACAATTTCCTCACCTACAATTAATATACATCTTGAAAAATATACAGTTTTTGTAAATATATTATATTCTATATAATCTAAATACCAACAAACTTATGAGAAGTTATGAATTAGATATATATTCTAAAGCGTCCCCCACCCCCGTTCATTCCTGGATATGTCTAGTTCCAATCACGTCCATAAGCCGAGGTCCAAGCCATGAGAAGACGACTTCCTGCCTACATTATGACTAGAACACGCCCCGCTTGAGAGGAGGTAACCAGGGAACCGCCAGGACCATTATATATTCAAAATTATTCCTTTCGGAGTAAATTTAACTTCTTTGTTTTTATTAAAAATTATTTTTGGGTCTTTTAATCTAGTAACAACAAATGTTTTGGTTACTTGTATTAAGTGACAATGTTTCGCAAACATGTTTCTGGACTTTTGTCATATATATATAAATTAAAGAAATATGTTAATGTTTTATTCACTTAGATAAAAATCCTATCATTAGTTCCTAGGTTTTTGGACTCTTTAAGCCCTTACAATCAATTCTCCTAATTCCTTTCTGCTTTCCGATGTTATTTACCTAATTTGATTTAGTTAACCTTAGCATTCGAGCTGATAATTAATGGTCATTCCCATGATGACCGACTTGTAATTAATCAAGTACTAAAATAATGATTACGAGTAAAATATGACGATAGAAATTCAAAAGGTTTGTAAGATAGTAAACTAATTAAATAAAAATGTAACATAATAAATAGTCTATAACCGTTATTTTTTTAACACCGTGTATTACTAAATGTTCAGGTTATATGGCAATGTGTATTCATTATGCTAATCTTAAATCAAGGACAGACACAGCATCCAAAACCCGGATATTAATTCATCACTGTAAAAGGGTAAACCCATATTACACCAATGATTAATTTTTCACCCATGCCAAGAATCGAACCTGGCACCCTTGGTTCCCTAGCCAGACGCGCCACCGACTGAGCTAAGGCTTCAAACGCCCTGTTATTACCTAATATTTATTCTTTTCGGTCCAATTTTTGAGAAACAATTGAGCGTAAATGAATTGTCCCTCCTAGATTGGTTTCTACTATTGTATCACAGGAAATAGTGACGAGTAGTATGGTTGTAATACTCACAGGAATCAGATGAGTAGTATGGTTGTAATACTCACAGGAATCAGATGAGTAGTATGGTTGTAATACTCACAGGAATAAGACGGGTAGTATGGTTGTAATACTCACAGGAATCAGATGAGTAGGAAATGCCTCCACCAGCTTTTGACGCAACCACACAAAATCGTTGTAGCGCCTTCGCGCAACGTATTCCATGTCGTCAAACTCGGCCCGCGATGTCTGTGGAAGATAGTTTATGTCAATGACGGGAAAAAATGTCATCTATCAATCAACTTTCACTCTGTCTAAATAATTCATATTGAAGCTGATAGATGGGGCCACTAGTTTTTATTATTATTTAGCACCGCATATTACTACCCGTTCGGCTTACACGCTTATGTACTAATATTATTATTTAGCACCGCATATTACTACCCGTTCGGCTTACATGCTTATGTACTAATATTATTATTTAGCACCGCATATTACTACCCGTTCGGCTTACACGCTTATGTACTAATATTATTATTTAGTACCGCATATTACTACCCGTTCGGCTTACATGCTTATGTACTAATATTATTATTTAGCACCGCATAATACTACCCGTTCGGCTTACATGCTTATGTACTAATCACACTAGTGGTTTTAGGGATTAGGGCGGTTATATTTATAAGAAGTGTACCAGCATTTGTGTGAAGGTAGAGTAGAAAACAAATTTAGAAAAACCACCCTCCGTACACCCGACCGAGATTCGAACTTCGATCTCCCCATTATCGTCAGTCTAGTCCACTGCGAGCGTAGCGCGTTAGAATACGCGGCCACCGAAGTAGGTGGCTACTAGTTCAATGCTGTACTGTGATCATGAATAAAGTAATAAATGAATAGCAAAAATATTTGTCATATAAGAACAGTATTTGAGTATAAAAATGGCCACAGCGCTGGGGATGGGTTAACCGACATCGCTGCCACTAGACAGAGACACAATGGTTGCTTCTTAAACAAAATTGCTCATTACTATTCAGTCCTTTGATAAAGTTATCGGTGACCTGGCGGTCTAGGGGTAAGGTGTCAGACTTCTGTGCTGGCGGCCGGGGTTCAATCCTCGGTCCCGGCACAGATTTATCTGATTACCAAACCCTTCCTTCACCTCTGACAAGACATCTTGTGAATGTGGGGAATGCCAGGCCTCCACCGTGGTTCGGATCCCACGTTAAACTGTAGGTCCCCCATTTCATCTCACAATCGCCCTACCATTACACATTAGCGTAAGTGCGTATAACCCGGACGGGTAGTAAGACGCGGTGCTAATAATAATAATAATAATAAAGTTATTATTCTAATAAAACTATTTGAAAATCTTCAAGGTGTTTTGAAACAGACAATGAAATTACCTGAAACAAGAAACCTACGAATTTTAAAATAAATAAAAGACGGTGAGAAAAATAAAAACCTTAGGACTCGCATCAACATACTACATGTTCCTATTACGTGAAGTGCCATTGTTTACTAACTTAGTTACTTTATGTTTCATTTTCACTTGTGTGATTTCTATTTTATTTTATAGAGTTGCGTTACATGTTTTCTACAGGCTCCAAATTAACAATCTTTTGGAGGACTACATAGTAACACCCGCCTCGGTGGCGTAGTTGGCTAACACGCTTGTCGTGTTGAGCTGCTCGACTGCTGAGGACGGGGAGATCGAGGTTCGAATCTCGGTCGGGTGTACGGAGGGTGGTTTTTCTTAAATGGTTTTCCACTCTCCCTCCACGCAAGTGTGGGTTCACTTCCTCTAATTCAACCTTCCCAATTCCTAATCCATTAGAGTAATTAGTACTTAAAGCGTATAACCCGAACGGGTAGTAAGACGCGGTGCTAAATAAAAAATATATAGTAACGACTTGAATATTTTCCATGAAATATTAGTGTTTGATAATAAACTTTTTTAAATGACGAGAAAAGCTATCGAATTCTAGAAGAACCTTGACCGATATTCGACAACTGGGGCAATTACCATGTGAAGAAAGGAGTGGACCAGTTACAGGCTCTGAATACAGCTCAATGCTGAATAGTAAATACAGTACAACACCGACCTAGACCAGAATGGAATGGGCCAGTCTCATATGCAAAATGGGCTGTTTTTATTCACGTTTAGGTGACCTGGTGGTCTAGGGGTAAGGTGTCAGACTTCTGTGCTGGTGGCCGGGGTTCAATCCCAGGTCGCGGCAAAGATTTATCTAATTACCAAACCCTTCCTTCACCTCTGACAAGACATCTTGTGAATGTGGGGAATGCCAGGCTTCTCACAATCACCCTACCATTACACATTAGCGTAAGTGCATACAACCCGAACGGGTAGTAAGACGCGTTGCTAATAATAATATTCACGTTTAGGTAGGTGTCATCTTGTATTTAGTATTGGGGCGTACAGGTGTGCTAAATGAAACTGGCCCTTAAACTCCATGTTTCAAATTAAGAAATATATGATTTATTTTGCCAAAAAAAAACCAGAGAGGCTGTATCCGAATAGTCACTAAGGATGCCTATGCACCTTTCTCGAGGTCTTGGTCACCAAGGATACAAAGATTACCAGTCATGAGCTGTTCTCGTGGTGTCGGTTGCGAAGTTGGCAATTGTTTCAGTATTATCGTTTCGTCTGCTAGAGAAATGACTTACGTTTTCCGACATTTGTCGTTAGAATAATTTGATGCAATATTCGCTATAAAAAGCGCGAAAAGTGTAAAGTCCTCAAGACTGCATCAAGTTTAGGAATCAAGGGCCCGACTAGGGAGCCTTGGACTATCCGGCTACAGGCAGAATCCCGCCATTCTTGGGTTCTTATCCCACCCAAATTACAGAAAGGTATTGAAAACATAAAACATGATCTACTTAAATCAAGAACTACTTGGTCCGGGATAGTTTGTCACTTATAATTAAGTGGCATTAAAAGAGTTGAATAAATAATAATTTTAACCCTTCGTTGGTCGAGCCTCATCTTGTAAATCCGTCGGTCGAGGGTGAGCGCCGTACTCCTCGTCAATTTGTTAATGTCCAATACGTGTTATATTCATATAATTTCCACACATCATCTCTTTCTCACATATAGTAAGTTCTTACTTTAAGTAGACGATAATTTGTGTAGCGCGCTAATGTGTCTTCTAACACGTTATCTGGGGGGGCGGGAGGATACCCCAAATTCATAAACAGTTTTAGCGTGTCAAGCAGTTCTCGAGCAACTCCAGGAAGATGCATGAAGAAGTTTCTTAATCCGGCATCTGTTGGGAAGAGGGAGGGGGGTGGGGGGGGGTGAACGTTCCACAAAGTGGCACTATCGCGCCCGGAACCTCCGGGTTGATCTTGACCTGTGTAATCCCCAGACACATCAGAATTACCGTCACGTTCACTGTTGGCTGGTTGGTCTACGTCTGAATCATAGGAATTGTCTTCGTCAAGTGAAATATTGAGGTATTTGTACGAGTCATCTAAGAGACGTTTATTAATTTTACCTTCCTGATCCATTTTCAATCAAAAAATCACATTAAATAATAAAAAATAAAAATATACTAGAGTAAGATTTTAAAATTAAATAATAACATGATTGGTCGAAAGTGAGCGCTGCACTCACTAATATGACAACGTTCACTCAACGGCAGTATGACAAAG
Organism: Timema californicum; assembly: GCA_902141385.1. Lineage (NCBI taxonomy): Eukaryota > Metazoa > Arthropoda > Insecta > Phasmatodea > Timematidae > Timema > Timema californicum. The sequence goes on along the minus strand of CABFOW010002218.1, from coordinate 44,439 downwards.
ACCAAAGGTTTCGCTTCATCTTTTCTAAACCGTGCCCCCCCTCCAAACCTTCTAACGGGCAGATATACCAGGATTAATCGCTCCTACGCTGTTTCATCGCAAATGTCAGATGAATAAATAATAAAAAAAGTAGTGAGTGCTGCGCTCACCCCTAAACCGACGAAGGGTAAGTTCTAGAAGAAAGTAAGTAAAAACCAATAGAAAATGATGGAAAATGTTACTTACCCTTGTATGGATCCGAAACGTTATGTAGGTTTCGAGAGTATCGAGGTGCTTTTGAGGATTATCTACTTTAACTTGTAAATCGCGAGTATCAAATGTAAACTCTGATAAATCTTGGTCTGGAAGAGTAGAAAAACTGTCGATGGAAGGAGAGACAACCTAGAAAGTATGTGTCACTATTAGAGTTGTATTTTCACCAGTTGAAGAAAATCTACATAAAAAAACCTTAAGAAATAAATTATATATAGAGCTGGAGAAGTTGAGGTATGAGTTAGTTATAATTGTATAGTAACATTACCATTGATCCGTCAAATGAAGTACTATGATTGGACATTTTATCCGTTTCGTTGCTATCTTGATTAGTACTAAATGGTGGTTTACATTCTGAAGAAACTTCTAATACAGCTGTTTCGTGTACTTCCGCCATTTGTTTAACTGGCAGCATGGATCAAGTAATAACTTGGTTGTGCATTCAAAATCCATAGTCGCAAACGTCAAACTTGTAAAAGATATAGTTCTAGCGCTAGTGAATAAACCTTGCTGTTTAATGTGTGGCCTTGTTTCGATGCTCAACCTTACTCTCTTATTTATGGAATTACCCGTAGTGGTAGTGAGACAGACAATAGTACATCGTCCGGTAAATTTACCCTGGTCACTGACCATAAACCATTGTTGTATTTGTTGTCCCCCCAAGAAAGGTATTCCAGAGATGGCAGCAGCTAATATACATCGGTTGGCGCTGTTACTGTCCTCATATGGGTATGAGTTGGAGTATAGAAAAGGGTAAGGGATTGTTGAAGGGAGGTGTTGTCACAATTGCCAGATGGTGATAAGAATATGTTAGATGAAGATATAAATCCTACTTTTGCATTTTTGGAGGAGCTACCAATATGTAGTGAGGGGATTCTGAAAGTATATAGGAAGGATTTTTATCTTAGTAAAAGAGTAGACTAGACACTACATGGTTGTACGTTCAAGGTGGAGCCAGGATTGATGACTTTTTTCCAGAAGTGACATGACATCTCCATTGAAGACGGGTGTCTTCTCTGAGGGAATCAAGTGGTGGTCCCAGAGATGTATCGTCAGATCATTTTTTTTAAATGTTGCACGAAGAACACCCCGGAATGTGTAAGATGAAAGCGTCATCCCAAGGGTATAAGTGGTGGCCAGGAATAGACACGCAAATTGAAGAAATATCCAAGATATGTTCCATTTGTCAAGACTCAAGATGCTGCTCCAAGAGTACAGTTGGAACAGTGGAGTCACTGAGAATATGGCAGAGAGTTCATGTTGATTTCGAAAAATTGGAGGGAACAAAAAAACTTAGTGTTAGTCGACGCTCATTCGAAATAAATAGAGGTGTTCCCCATGTCTACTACAACAACATCACAAACAATAGAGAACTAAGGACATGTTTTGCAGCCTATAGTATGCCGGAGAATCTAGTGTCCGATCGAGGTCCACAGTTTGTTTTAGATGAAATGAAAGATTTTCTGCGAGTAAATGGTGTGATGCACATGGTATTAACACCTTATCATCCCTGGCAGAGTTATTTCTTGGATTCGGACCGAGAACTCGGTTGTCAATGTTGAAGCCTCATCTGGCGGCAAGGATGGCGTAAAAGAAAGTAAAAGTGGAAATAAATTGGAGTAGAAAGCGGGATCACCTCGTACATTTGAAGAAGGTCAAGTAGTTTTAGTTAAAATGGTTCGAGGAGAAACTAAAACATGGATTCCAGGGAAAATAATAAGGATATAAGTCCTGTTACCTATTTAGCTAGGGTGGTAACTAAGGTGAGGTTTGTGCAAGCGGATCACTTGCGTGATTTAATGTTAGATATTGGGACGGAAGCCCTGTTGGTACAAAAACTAGGAGCTAATGACCCTGTGGAAGGAGTGCTTTTGCCTTTAGCAGAAGATAATTCAAAACAATAAATTTATACTGAGCAAATAGATGAGCCGTCTCCGGAGTAACCACATATACATTTCCCCAGTGTCTTGGAATCGCCTCGGTCATGCATTCCTCTAGCTGTGATACAAACTTCTCGTATAAGGAAGCCTCCGAGGAAGCTGGATCTGTAATGATCCAACCACCCCTCTATTCCTGAGGACTGAAAGTGAGATAGAGAAGAGTTTGTAAATTAGATTAGGTAGGTTAAGTAGCACTGTGAATAATGATGTAAATTGTAAGAAGAGACAAGGTCAATCTCTTGAAAGGGAAAATTGTGGTATTTGAGAATAATAAGAAGTAGTGAATCAGGAAACGAAACCAATTATCTATTTACAAAGGTTGGCAGCCTGACACATTCCAGAAAGTGTGAGAGAAGAGAAACCAGGAAAATTGTTACTTGTAGTGGCCGAGCTTTTGGATAGTAAGAGTGTCTGTATTTGGTGCAATATCCACTTGTAAATATTGCATCCCGTGGAGGATAGAACAATTTATTTGTGTCGAACACGTGATTTAAGCACAAATACAATCACTTGTATACATGATAAAGGGACGATTCGAAAATTATGATTGATTGTATCGTATATGTTGAGACTTAGAAGTTTATTAAAGGATTCTAGGCTGTGCATGGAGCTCAATGTTGAACAGATCCCTTCCTAGTGATCTCAGTAGTTGAATTAAGTAGGAATTTTGTGAGGAAGTAGCACTAAAATAATAATCAAGTAAGAATGAAAGTGGAAAATTTCAGAATAAAAGTGTGGTAGTGCAATATGAAAAATTGCTAGGCGAAAAATTAACTTTACATGAGCATGAGTGGAATATTTAATCAAATGCTACGGATATAAAAAGTTGTTGGAATATAATAAAAGAGGCTGTACTTGAGTGTGTGAAAGATGTTTGTGGATCTGTGGTAGTGGAAACTTTAAAAAGAGATGCATAGTGGAGTGAACAGGCTAAAGAAGTTGTGGAATAAAATAAATACATATACAAACGAAGGATTTATGTGAAGAGTGAAATAGAATGTAATAAGTGGTGGGACATGTATAAATAGAAAAAGATTAATGCAAACAAATTAATGAAGGAGAGTAAAGAGCAAATGAGACTAAAAGAGGAGAAAGAATTCAGAATAATTATTAAGGAAATAAGAAACTGTTTTGGAAGTGGGTGAAGAGAAAAACAACAAGGAGCGTATGGAAAGACTTACGGAGTTCCGAATAAACGTGGAAAGATTATATGGGTAGAAAGTAGTATAAAAGAGTGATGGCGGGAGAATTTGCAGTAAATGTATGTCAGAAACTAATAAAAGTAGTAGAAAAGGGGAAATGTTATGGTGAGTGAAAGAATTAACAAGGCCGGTGTGTTAAAAGCTATGAAAGTGTTAAAAAAAATAATGGCAAGACTATGGGCGTTATTAAAATCACAAGTGAAATGTTAACGTGTGGGGCATGGTACTACTCGCCAGATTGTGTGTGTGAGTTGTTCATCGTGTTTGCTTGGATTTCGAATATTCCTAAAAACTGAAAGAATGCTGTCATTTTTACTTTGTACAAATACAAAGGCAGTAAGATTAAAAGTAAGTATTCTAGGGCAATTATTAGTTAAAGTAAGGCAAAGTTTTTGGGAGGGTTTTAATTTAGAGGGTGCGTGAAAAAAACTGTGGACAAGATTTGGTGTATGCAATTTGGTTTAATTCCAGGTAGAAGTTGCTTGGACCAGATATTTGCATTTCAACAAGTTATTTAGAAATGTAGGGCAGTAAGAAAGAAAGTTTATTGTGCATTTATCAATCTAGAGAACGATCACGAGAATATTAATATGTTATGAAATGTTCCAACAGATTAGGCATATGATGTGGATGCATGATTGTATATAGGCAAGTTTTCACGATTGTCTTGATTACGTCTTGGTATATAGAGTATTTTCGACCAAGTGGTTCTGAGCAAGGTAGAGTGCGAAAAAAATGTTGAGATGTTTTTCTTAAACAAAAATAGTGTTTGGGGTGGAGTTGATCTAACATCTGGTATGATAATTTGTGTAATCCTACTACATAAACTGCAAATTGACGGAACATATTTATTTCTTCATCTACAATCTTTTAACATGGATTGTTTAAATAATGACGGCTTGAGAAGGCACGTTATTAAATCAAAACGGGACACGTTCACAATGAAAGTCCTAATCTGTAGGCAATAGTGTCTACTGTACCGGTAATGTTATATACAGGAGTTGTTTAGACTTTTTTCTGACGTCACAGCACTGTATAGTGAATGTCATTTCAGGCTTTTCCTCATACCCCCTTGAAGGTATCAGAACTCTGAAGGTTCCAAAAATATCATTCACTAAGTTGAGTGAGATAATTTTGGTAAGTTTTCTTAATAGTATCTTAATTACTAAGGAAGAAAGCTTGAATTTTTAATAATTAATGGAATAGCAAAAGCCTAATAATTATAATAGAATAAATGCTATCGAATTGAAAAACTCTAATGTATAAATACGGTGATTTGAAACTATTATCAAGAATGTTTATATTGTTTATTTTAAAGATGTGTTTAAATAAATACTCCTATTATTTTGCACAATTAAGAAAAATGAATGAAATGTCACGTACTTTGGTGTTCGCATGGTCTAACGCGCTAATCATGCAGTTGACTAGACTACCTGTGATGGGGATATCGAGGCTTGAATGTTGGTTGGGTGTATGAGGATGGTTTTACCAAAATATATTTCCACTATCACCTCCACACAAATGTGGTTACACTGCCTCTTCGTATAACCATCCTAGTTACTAAATTTATTAATTACTGGTCCTTTAGTATGTGTGGTTAATGTTATAAAATCAAAGTATCATTATATATATTAGGAAAACCCTGGCTAGTGATGTTCTTCTTGGGAGCAGGCCAAGTGATAGACAACAAAGTGGTCGACACGAGAGGACAAAGTGGTAGACAGCAAACTGTTAGACACGAAGAAACGACACGGACCAAGTGATCGACACGAGCTGGACCATGTGATAGACAACCAACCGGTAGACAAAATGAAAACAATTATTTGGAAGGCTGGGTGGGTCAAGTGGCCGACACGACTTGGACCAACTGCTAGACAAGCTCAAGTATAGGAGTACAAAGTGATAGACAACCAAG
>CABFOW010002218.1:3862-34933 GCA_902141385.1 Timema californicum | reverse complement strand
GGGGGGGGGCGAGTTAAAAGGATGTGACATACTTTTTTAGTCGGGAATTTTAGGAAATGATCAGGGAAAAGGTCGGGGATTTTATTGGTTAAGTTTAGTAGACATCATGTTAATGGAAATGTACTCCTTAAGTACAAGCACGTAACAGTGTATATGTACATACCATACCAAAAAAAATGTTTTCCTTAAGTTAATTTGGGATGAATGTTAATAAATATTGTTGGTATCATGGATCTACAATGTCTCTCTATCGTGACAATCATTAGACAGGTTTTCATCCCGAGAGCCTCTCGATGTTTTAATACAGGTAATAATGAATTGTACATTGTATTGTTGGAAGGGAATGAGACTGGACACGGAGATGTGACACGTAACAACAAGGACACTTGTACACCCTGTTCCAGGGAGATCAAGCTACTGCGGCTGTTGAAGCACAAGAACGTGATAAGCCTGGTGGACGTGTTGTACATCGAGGAGAAACAGAAGATGTACATGGTGCTGGAATATTGCGTGGGAGGACTCCAGGACATGCTGGAGAGCACGCCCCTCAACAAGTTCCCCCTCTGGCAGGCACACGGGTCATTATCTCTAATACATACCATTAAACCTGTGTGCGAATCCCAGCATTTTACATTTAGAGACGGATCCCAATCTCGGCAAACCAGCTTGAATCAAATATCATGCTAGATATAAAACATCGAATTCGAATTCGAATTGAATATTTTATTTTGAAACTGTTTCAAATCCAAATCAAATGACATATCCTTAGGAGCCTTTGAACATATTTTAAACTTAATCTTAAGTCAAAGTAAACAAAGCCTCATGACTAACTTATGAAAGGTTATAAACAAAATAAATTACTAGATTTTTTTTTATATAATGGTTTGGTGTTTAATTCCATATAAAGTTGAAATTATTCTTAAGTATGGGTGACCTGGTGGTCCAGGGGTAAGGTGTCGGACTTCTATGCTGGCGGCCGGGGTTCAATCCTCGGTCCCGGCAAAGATTTATCTGATTACCAAACCCNATAAACAAAATAAATTACTAGATTTTTTTTTATATAATGGTTTGGTGTTTAATTCCATATAAAGTTGAAATTATTCTTAAGTATGGGTGACCTGGTGGTCCAGGGGTAAGGTGTCGGACTTCTATGCTGGCGGCCGGGGTTCAATCCTCGGTCCCGGCACAGATTTATCTGATTACCAAACCCTTCCTTCACCTCTGACAAGACATCTTGTGAATGTGGGGAATGCCGGGCCTCCACCGTGGTTCGGATCCCACGTTAAACTGTAGGTCCTTCATTTCATCTCACAATCACCCTACCATTACACATTAGCGTAAGTGCGTATAACCCGAACGGGTAGTAAGACGCGGTACTAGTAATAATAATAAGTATGAAAAGATTATAATTTCGAACTAAACCCACCGAAGCCGAATCTTAAATTTACTTAGATTCGAAATTTTGAATCCACCACGAATCTTTCTAATAATAAGACTCGAAAGCCTGAATCGAATCCAAATCTTAACAAGATTCGAGTTTAGATTCAAAATTTTTGAAGATTTGCGTAGGCTTACATACCATAATTAGAGCTTGTAAGTTACACGTCCCCTTGGTAGGACTCGAGTCGACACTAGCAACTTATTTGTTGTTCGTACAAGAACGTCAATCATTGTTCTTGTCAGAAATATACTTTAAACTCTTGTGTGGACTGGACTGCCCCTGACGGGGAGACCCGGTTGGGTGAACAGAGCACGATTTCCCACTCTCCCTCCACACAATTGTGAGTACATTTCCTCTAAATTAATTCAAACTTTTCCGTCCCTAATCCATTTAGCATAATAATAACATAAGGGAATCGAACCCGGGACCTTCGGCTTAGTACGCCACTGCTCTAACCACTGAGCTATCCAGGAGTTGTCCCGTGCCCAGGGCCAGTCTTCACTCATATTTTAGGACAGAGTCTGTGATGGTTGTGTGAAAATTGTTGGCTACAAATGTGTGATCTATCAATATCTCGAGCTTTCAGATAACTCAGCCCCCATCGACTTGGTAGTTGGATTTTGCTGCCAGTTGTACAATTACAATTACAATTGTACATGGGCATTTATACAATATTCCATTGTTACTTTTTATTAAAGTGTGTTGGCCCACTCCCCAAAAAGTTTGCTCATCACTGGTCCAAACCATGGATAAAGCAGTATTAATCAAAATGTTATCTGGCAATGACCTTGTATAAAATGAACGGAAGCAATTATTAATGCGCTTTTTTTCCAACTGAGAATTTTAGGAGCAGTTTTAATGTCCATGAATGTAGTTATAAGTGTAGCCCATGTGTTTGGCACAAATCCTGTGTTAACTATGTATTTTAGTTCTATTTCATATGATTTAAGTTTTTATCAAAAACATTTGAGGTCTTGGGGGAAGGTGTTCAAATACCCCCTTAGGTTGTTACGTTCATTTTTATAACTTATTTTCGGCCATTAAGATATTGAGAGTATAGGGTAGTTACTAAAGGATTAGATTTTTATTGCGGTGTGAATTCCTTAATATTTAATATATCATGAATTATGCCTTACACTGTTGATATACTGGAAGGAATGGTATAGTTAACACACAACACTTGATTAAGTCAATTATAACGGGAGTATATCTTGACTGCTTAACTAATAGTATCAGTACTATATTATAAAGTCCTCCCCGAGCGTCACAAGGTTCACCCGAGTCCTACCGGACAAGAGTCTCCGGTTTGCTTGGTCTGACCCACTTCACACCTCGGTCCGACCCACTTCACACCTCGGTTGGACCACTATTTACTGGTCATTACCTTCCTACCCTACTTCACACCTCGGTTGGACCGCTATTTACTCGTCATTACATTCCTACCCTACTTCACACCTCGGTTGGACCGCTATTTACTGGTCATTACCTTCCTACCCTACTTCACACCTCGGTTGGACCACTATTTACTGACCCTACTTCACACCTCTGTTGGACCGCTATTTACTCGTCATTACCTTCCTACCCTACTTCACACCTTGGTTGGACCACTATTTACTGGTCATTACCTTCCTACCCTACTTCACACCTCGGTTGGACCACTATTTACTGACCCTACTTCACACCTCGGTTGGACCACTATTTACTGACCCTACTTCACACCTCGGTTGGACCACTATTTACTGACCCTACTTCACACCTCCGTTGGACCGCTATTTACTCGTCATTACCTTCCTACCCTACTTCACCTTGTTTCAATTTGCACCAATGGGAACGTGGAAAATTCGAACTGTGAAGAAAGTATTTGAAGCTTTTTTGTTTCCCCCTTCCTGACGACTCAGTTTCATCCTCTTGTTGACCCCTTTTTGCCCCCCAGGAAAAGGAGACAAATCAACTCTTGTTTAAATATTCAAATATTACAAATAAAAATGTTCTTCTCAAGGTGAGTCACTTTAACAGGAATAAGTTCTATCACAGGTTTTTAACTTGTTTTGCTTCATCTGCTCAATTTGGTCGCTTGTCCTTTGTGGCTCACCAAGTAGGGGTTATGTTTGTCAGGTGGAGGGTGTCTGAGGTGCACCAAGTTGGTACCTCTTGTGTGTTTATAGACGTCTCGGTGGCTGTTGTTGGCTCGGACAGCCGGAGATCAGGGTCTAGGGACGAGGCTTGGGATATGAGCTCACGGAAATATTGGCATTGACAGATGCCATATGAGTGTAGGAATCCACCCGTCACAATAAATGCCAATGTCAAACCCTAAGGCTAGGAGTAATAATCGAAATAAAAACAAACCCGTGTGAAATGCATTTTTTCTTTGTTTTTGCTCATTTTTAATAAACTCTCTTGATCAAAATTTGGACTCCTTTCTTGGGCCATACGTTGCCCATCACTGGTTTAAGCGATAATAAATTAATGGTGTAAGAAAATATTTGTATCTACTCGTCACCATTCTAATGTATCGTCTGTAAGGCTGTCGAGATTATATCGATGCAGATACTTCACATAGTCAAGACTTCAACCTGACTGGGATTTGAAGTGGATAAGCCATCAGTAATGACTAGCAACATACAGTCATTGATGAATATAAATGTCAATTAATACCTGATAAAATATCTACATCTTCCTACATATTTGAAGCCAATAATTAGCTTTAATTAGCTAATTTATAAAGAGTAAATGTTATCACATTAGTTCCAGAGTTTGAAATAAAACTGAGTTTTTAAGCCTTTATTCAAGAATCAAAGATTTGTCTAAAATGTATTGATTTTCTTGTTATGACTCCTTACTATAAACTTAAATAAAAAGAGTCAATTTAATTACAATCTATATCCCTAAACAACCCCCCTTTGAAATTTAATTTGAGCTAAGGGTTGACTGTATGCTCCTGTTGATTCTGAGTCAGTTTTTACCGTTGCAGGTATTTCTGTCAACTTATTGACGGGTTGGAATATCTTCACAGCAAAGGAATCATCCACAAAGACATCAAACCAGGGAACCTCTTGCTCACACTAGACGGAACATTAAAAATTTCAGATCTTGGAGTCGCTGAGGTACTAGAAATTGTTTGCTTTCTAATGTGTGTTATGTATATAGGATTTCAACTCTAATCTCAACCTCACTTTTTGACAAGATGTTGTGGGCTTTTTCTATGTGAAATTGCCAAATTTGAGAATATCAATGTGCCCTTAGATTTAAGATTTTCTTTTAATACTTTTTTCCTCTGTAGGTATATGCAAGCTAAAGCTAAAATATATATATTTTTATTTCTCTGTGATTAATGTCCCCTTGGCACCATTTTAAAAATAATTTGCCTCATACTAAATGAGTTACTCCAATTTGGGTTATAATTACTTAAAATATTCATAACTTTACTATTTATTTAACCATTATTGTTCATTTTTGTGTCATTAAAGATTATGCCTAGCAGGTACCTTAAAACAATTCAAAACAGACAAATATGATATGTAATATTTTATGATTGTTTTAGTTTTATTAAATATTATATTCACTCCGCTTACCCTGGAATGTCTTACCCTGTTGGATGAACCTAGTAAGCGTAATACCTTACAGGGTAGACAGAGGGTCGTGGTGACCTGGCGGTCTAGGGGTAAGGTGTCAGACTTCTGTGCTGGGGGTCCGGGGTTCAATCCTCGGTCCCGGCAAAGATTTATCTGATTACCAAACCCTTCCTTCACCTCTGACAAGACATCTTGTGAATGTGGGGAATGCCAGTCCTCCACCGTGGTTCGGATCCCACGTTAAACTGTAGGTCCTCCATTTCATCTCACAATCACCCTACCATTACACATTAGTGTGAGTGCGTATAACCCGAACGGGTAGTAAGACGCGGTGCTAGTAATAATAATAATAATAATAATAATAAACAGAGGGTACAGTGAAATACCCAATTTGAAATAGTCATTACCAATACTCACTTTGTTAGGGGTAAGGAAAAACTATCTAATAAAGTATATTAGCTAAAATTTTGTAACCCAACTATTTCAATTAAAATACACTTGTATCATTGCAAAAAAAAATCTTGTTTTATTATAAGATTGTAATAAATGTAAGTGTGCCGATTGTTGTTCTATTGTTTAGGCACTGGACATGTTCGCGGAGGACGACACTTGCACGTCCGGGCAAGGCTCCCCGGCATTCCAACCCCCAGAGATTGCCAATGGCCACGAAAAGTTCTCAGGGTTCAAAGTTGACATCTGGAGCAGTGGGGTAACTTTGTAAGATGTGTTTAATCTCAAGTTCGCAACAACATATTTGAAATATTGAGCCGCCATGTATTGGTGTTTGAAAAGCTGTTGCACATAATAATACTCTTATCTACCATTGTATACCTGTTTCACCTGCAGGTCTTATCATTTCCACAGTTAGTTAGTCCACACCCTGTGCTTTAGCTTGTTAAATCCTCTTTAATGCTTCTTTTTTTAACTTCTTTACCTATGGGAACTCTTTCCTTCTCTTCTATTTCTTCTCCTCCTCTTGTTTTATTCTCGTCAATTTCCTCTTCTGGTTGAACATCTCAAACTATTTCATCCGTCATTTCTCTCTCCTGTTTCTTACCCGGCTATATAATACATTCTTTATTCCATTTACGTCTCTTGCCAATATTTCTGTCTATTTTTGCACCCAATGCTTTCTTCTTCTCCCCTATTCCTCTGTTTCCTCATCCCTATTCTTAAATCTCCTTCTGAATGCTTTATTCAGTGAGGTGGACTGGATAGAACTCTCAAGATAGGGATAGGTGGTGTACCTTTGTAAGTGCGGTGATGAACTTTTGAGTTCCTACTGCCAGAGAGTAAGTATGAATCGTGATTGACTCCAATAGTCTACTAACTTGGGCAATTGAATATAAGAATTCATTAACAATACTTGCCCAGGTACTTAAAAATTTGGTGGCTTTTTCAACACACCTTAAATCCGAAATTATTTGTTTATAGTCTCACAACCAGAGTAACACCTTTTTAAAAATTGGGGAAAATATATTTTTTCGTCCGGAATGCCCCTGTAATTTTAATCTACAGTTAAGTAACCACGCTAATATACTTATTAAATAAAACCAATGGTAATCGCTTTTTTTTTCTCTTTTCTTTGTTAGGGGAGTTGGACTTATCTTTTTATAAGTCTATTTTTTCAGAAGTTAGAAGTGTCTAATGTATTAATTCCTATTAACCAATTAATCTGGTAATTTGTTTCAGGTACAATATCACGACAGGTGTTTACCCGTTTGAAGGTGACAACATATATAGGTTATTTGAAAATATCGGCAAAGGGGAGTTCACTATTCCAGATGAGATTGAGAATCCTCTCCGTAGCTTGCTGGAAGGGATGCTACAAAAGGATTCTGAGAAGAGGTACTCTTTGCTACAGATCAGACAAAACGCGTGAGTAAAATATTATAACATCGAGCAACACCAAACATCACATGGCTATACTGTGAGCCAAAGTTAAAACGTGACTGTCTGCGTTGCGAATGAGTTTATTCCAATGTGAATCAGATAATTGCTGGTTTTGCTTATCTCTACATATCATTTTACCTCAGAGCAGAGTTGATGATATCTTAGAGTTTAGTAAATTATTAATAATTTTTAAACTCTTATTTTATAATAAAGGAAATTGATAAAACTAATGAAAAAGGCAAAATAAACTACTAAGAGTAAATTTAATGAAGAAAGCCCACATAGGGAAAGAGGAAAATGTGGGAAGAATCCAATGCACAAAGGTGACATCTCTCTTGAGTACATTTGGCCAGTGTCTGCTCAGCTAACCTTTGAAAGCTTGTTATTTCTATTGTGAACGCAGTTGGTTCAACCTCAAGCCGCCAGAGAGCCTCGACTTTGTACCTGTGCCCCCGTTGAGAGGCGATGAGTTCCACACCATGACAGTGCTACCATATCTCATGGAGTTCCACTACAGGGACGACCCCAACTCCACAGAATACATCACAGAGCATCAGCTCCAAGGTTGGTGGGAAGACCATTTATATAGACTTGTGTAGTTGGCAGAGGAATGACAAACTTGCATCAATATGATTAATTAAAATAAATAAGTGTATCAGTTATATATGACATCATAAATATGACAAATGAAATAGTATTGTCGGTGACCTGGCAGCCTAGGGGTAAGGTGTCAGTCAGACTTCTGTGCTGGCGGCCGGGGTTCAATCCTCGGTCTCGGCACAGATTTATCTGATTACCAAATCCTTCCTTCACCTCTGACAAGACATCTTGTGAATGTGGAGAATGCCAGGTCTCCACCGTGGTTCGGATTCCACGTTAAACTGTAGGTCCTCCATTTCATCTCACAATCACCCTACCATTACACATTAGCGTAAGTACGTATAACCCGAACGGATAGTAAGACGTGGTGATAATAATAATAATAAAGAAATAGTATTTGTCATTGGCACAAAGCTTCAATTTACGTTTTATAAAGTCAATTTTAAATATTTTCAGTCTAACTTAAATTTTACAATTTTAAAGATTCAAAGATTATAAATTGAATTCGAGATTCAAAAGAAAATATTTATTCAATAAAAAAGGAATTAATTCACATAACCAACAAACTCCAGCAAAATGTATCTAGAACAATGTATGAAAGGTATTAGTGGTGGTGGCAGCAATAAAAGGTTTGGTTAATTCATTTTATCAGCCATTTTGTCTTGAAGTTAAATATGTATTATTAGTTAATCATGGTCCGTCTATTTTTAAAATGTGTTTTTGAACCAGTAAAGAGAACTATTTGTTGTAGAGATTATAATTTATATATATCTCCCATACTATAAACAAAATTTCGTCTGGAAAACATGAATTTTGTTTAAAATAAGAGTATTATTAAGACTTAGTGAGAAAACTCTGATTTAGTGTATTTATTGTTTTAGTTTGTAAACTCAAAACTGATTTTTCAAACGTTCTGTGAAAACACGGCTCTTCTTAATAATTGGCTCCCAATCGCGGAGCAATAAATTCAAAATCATAATAATTGGCGCCCAACGTGGGGCAATCAATTCAATATCATAATAATTGGCGCCCAACGTGAGGCATCAATTCAATATCATAATAAAAGTCGATGTCCCTACTAATTATGTTTATTTAGCAATACATACTTATAGGCTTATTTTAAGACTAATTTGGTCATTCATTACATTTTATTATGTTCACTATTTAAAAACATAAACACATAATCTAAGTCCAAATAATCCCCCCCCCCCATGCTATTTTAGAACTATTGTTTTGCATTAACAAGATAAATAACATAAATTGACACTGTTTATAAAAATATGTTATTTTTATAAAATAAATTGACACTGTTTATAAAAATGTTATTTTTTTAAAATAAATTAATTCTATCAAATATAGTCGTATCTTAATATTTTACTAATTTTTCCCACCTAAGAAACGTTAATTCCAATGCCTATTTAATTCTGAGTTTTATATCAACTCTCTTAGTCTTATTTTCATTTTAAAAACAGTTAAAACATTGATTTCTTTAAAATCTTAAAACATATTTGATTTTTAAATACACATTAAAGTTTTAAAATGAAATGTTCATTTTGCTACCCAGAATCTTTCTGAGAAATTCGACATATCTCGAGTTAAAACTTACAGACTATTACAAATCAATTTGTAATTTTAAACACTTTTTTATTCAAATCTTGTTTGGTGAATATGCAAATTTACAATATATGCTAGGTATTAATTTGTAATGCTGGTGATTTGCAGAAGAATGCAAGCTACAAGAGCTGGATGCCCACACCTCTATAGTTCCCATCGAGCGCATGACACTCTAGTATTGTTGGCGGCAACAAGCGTCGCTGGCGACGACCGATCTCCTGTATCAGTGTGAAGAAATTCCCCTCTTGCAAGCAATCGTGATGCTCACGTGAGTTTACACCGTCACGATTACCATCTAACGTTATTATTTAACTACAAACAATCATGGTTTGTGTGGGCCGAGGCGATTGCAAATTTTGGCACAATAATCAGCATTTTGAACCCATCTGAACTTTGTAAGCGGGAAGCCAGGTAGAGATGTCTCTCCAGTTTTAAGCTTAGTGAGGGGAGTGGGGTAATACATATATATGACACATCTCTATAAAGAAAACCTCTTTTTCACTGTATGAGGTAATAATATGCCTTTTATGTGTTCTTTACCAATTTCCTTTTTCTCCCCTTTTGTGGTCATTTCTCCTCTATTAGGAAGTTGCGTTGCGCGTCTCACACTCCTCCCTGATGAGTTCCGATAGAATGAAACCTGGGTCGGGGGATTGGGCGGTGACGATCAATTTTCTTTAAGAGGAAACCATTACCTCTTTGTCCATTGGCAGCAGTGTAAAGTGTGAACTGTGTTCTTCTTTTCATTGTAAAGGCCATATTGTGTTCATCCCCCTTTTCTATATTTCTATTCACCTTTCCTTTACCTTCTTCTAAATATAATACAATTACCTCATAAAGCGAAAAGAGGTTTTCCTTATTGAGTTATATCATAAATTAGAATTGTATTATTATCATTTTTATTAAATATGGGACAGAACATTTTTTTCTTAAATTGTGCCTTGGGTAAATATTGTAAAACATTGTATTGTTGTTTCAGAAAGAACATTTCTTTCTAGACATGAACTTCTCACCGACTACAAGATTTTCAAACCCTAATTTATGTTTTTGATACTAAATTATATGTTGTAAAATAAATAAATCAAAATTAGGTTTTCTATATATTTGTAACATGTACTATATATGCTATTGAGGTTGAAAGGGGTTTTACCAAACTCAAACCATATTGAAATCTTGTGATACAAAGTGAACTGTAATCACACCATCACTCATTTACCCTGCATATTTTAAATTTCTACTAAACTTTGTTTTATATTCGGAAGAAGGTATAGGAAAGGGGGACAAACACAATATGGCTTTTACAATGAAAAGAACAACACAGTTCACACTTTACACTGCTGCCAATGGACAAAGAGGTAATGGTTGCCTCTTTGAAGAAAATTGATCGTCAGTCACCGCCCAATCCCCCGACCCAGGTTTCATTCTATCGGAACTCATCAGGGAGGAGTGTGAAACGCGCAACGCAACTTCCTAAAAGAGAAAACCAAAAAAACACAAAAGGGGAGAAAAAGGAAAATGGTAAAGAATGTTAGGACACATTGATAGGAACATGTAACTTTGTTGTGAAAGTTTTTAGGCCACCGGTTCAAGTGTTATGATACGTTCCACCAAATGTAAACAAAAATAGCGGCCTCTTCAACCAGAGCTAGTCATTCTCAGGAGCTATTAGTGACAGATTTTGCTCATCATTAATAACCAGTGAAATATATTTTAATCACATCTAATTAAGAGGTTAATAAACTATTATAGTAAAATCTGTTCATACCCTGAGTACGTGTGTTTTTGTTATATTATTTTTAATGCATCTCTAAATATATTAAGATAAAAAATAAACATTGTTATCTAAATGTATTAATTTGTTTTAGTTGAATGATCTGTGTTTAAAAAATGAAAGCCTACATTAGACACTTGGTAGGTAAACTCTTCTTTCAAATTAATAGTAATTTTCAGTTGTTGGCATGTTATAAAACGAATCACACATAAAAAACACTGATCTTAGGTTAGGCCCGGATAGAAAAACACACTTCTTTCTTCATTAGAAGAGAAACATTGAACTACATGTTTCTAGAATGGTTTGAAACATACAACTGAAAACTTGCAGTGGTGCCAAATCGATGTAACTAAATATGGTTTTAAAAGAAGAAGAAAAATAGCTTGCTTAGAATTAGTAATTAAAAATAACTTTAAAAATAATAGGGAATATACATGAAATAATTATTTTTTTATCCCATATTTAAACCAGGGGGTAGTCTGGATTTGGTCCATTGCCTAAGTCGAGAGTTGTTGCAAGTGGCTGTAAGGAATGGAGGGGTAGCAGGACTCTCAGTCCTTATTGTGACTGTTAGCCTGGGAAGGAACTGGTTCATCTAGATCCTTGTGGTTGGTGCGTATTCTCAGAGGTCCTGTTGTGAGTCCAACGTATTCAGTCTAACAGAACTTACACTGGAGTTGGACGTGTTGCAGTCATAATGACCTTGGACGGGGTATTGTCTAACAGAACTTACACTGGAGTTGGACGTGTTGCAGTCATAATGACCTTGGACGGGGTATTGCTTCTTGTTCTTACTATTGAAGGTCTCGCAGTCTGGTTTCACACACGGGTTGTGAACATTTTGTTGGGGTAATAGAAGGTTGTGGAGGATAAAAAGAGATTCTCTACAGTCCTGGTAATTAAAGGTGTGTCATCAGAGGTCTGAGATGGCTCTGGAGAGCTGAGTACCGATGAGAGTCGAAGGGTTCCCTCTTTCTAGGAAAGCTAGAAAAGTTTATTGCAATACTGAGTGAGGTCAGCACTGTCTGGCGCTAACGGCCGGGCAGGGGAGAGAGTTCTTAGTGTAAGAAGGTACCAATACGGTTATGGTTATTTTATTGCCTGATATGTGTGGCTTAAAACAAAGAAATCCTAGAATTGTAACTATACCCAGTCCCTCTACACTATTAGACCAATGATTGATTGGGTGTTCTATTTGAAAATATTGGTAGTTAATTAGTTTTGTGATAATTTGATGTTACATGTTTTATTGGTATCTTTAACTGCCACCTTTTTTTCAAGTTTTATGTCTTTTCAAAATATGTGACGTCTAGTCTACTTGGTCATGTGTGCTCTTGTATAATACATGATTAATCAAATGTACAAAAATCAAAGAAAGAAAAATGTTTATCTTGTGACAAATCTAAGTAGAAATACTTCCATTACTAACTTGTTCTGTAAATAATATATTTAAATACTGTTAAGTGTTATTAGTTTAGCTTTTAAATAATTTATTTTTAGGTGTGTTTGTATATATCATGTTATATTACCATAAGTCTTAAGAACTTATAAAACACCATAGTAGTATCATGTAAATATTAAAAAAAAAAATCAACTCCTGTTATGTTACAAATATATCCAGTTTTCTAAAAAGAATTGTGTACAATCTATTCATTCATATTTTATTTATCTTAAATATAAAATAAAATCCTGGAATATTTAAGAATGTCAAATTTTAGTAAAAATTCAAATATTTAAAATCTAAAAACTTTTACTCAGGAAATTGACTCAAAACAAATTTCTTGATAAAGATCTATAAATGAAAGTTCCTAAATGACCAACCGTAATGCTGGACGTGCAGGCCCGCCCGCCTAGGGAAAGAGGAAAAATGTGTGGAGAATCCAATACATGTTCGATGTTTTGTTACTTAACCAGTATCTTTGCATTGCGTCTTTGTCCGAGACTGTACATGGGACTCGTTTAGTCACAACATTATCAACCTACTTCTCTTCGACCAGAAGGTACATAAGAAGTAATCATTTATTGTCAGATAGTGTCCTAGTTCATGCTAACACGGAACATTAAATAAAACACATAACTACAGATCGAACCTACCCATGACTGGCAACCGAGAAACATCTGGGGAAACACTGTATCCCGCATCTGCGACTCACAACCCCATGTCTGCGATTGTAGACGTGAGTCGCGCCAAGGGAATTGTACCTTTAGGCTGTACCCACAACCAGTACTTTCAAACCTGCTCCATCACCAAAATATTAAGAGCATTTCCCAAACAGTGCAACAGTTCTCAACACAAGACAAGACGGAATAGTTACTGCAGAAACTTAGAGATGCAACTTTTTTTATAAAGCATTATTACTTATTTTTTCCAATGTGAATATTTATATAGCATAACCAACCCGTCAATAATGTAAGAAATTTATCTTTCCTCCCACGGACGTTTACCACACTGTTTCAACACTTTCTTTAGATTAAAAATGGAGTAATCCGTTGTTTGTGTTTGTTTATTTGTACTTTCTTCTTCTTTGTGTTTGATAAAGGCAACGATGTCGAAATATTATGTGTGTGTGACTACTTCTACTATAGAAGACGGAAGAAAGGAAGAAGATGTCATCTTTGTGTATTGGACTCTTCACACATTTTTCCTCTTTCCCCAGGTGGACTTTATTCGTAAATTTACACTTATTAATTTATTTTCCCTTTTTATTCAGTTTTATCAATTTCCTTTATTATAAAGTAAATTTAATTGGGTGTTATTTTTCTGGTTCACCTCCTCTTTCCTCCACAATTGCTGCGTATGCAAGTGATCCATCAACCAATCAAAACCTTGAATACAACTACACTCAACCAGACTGGATAGCAGAATGAATATAATAAACTGACATACCGAACTGTTTGAGTCATCACTAGCTGACTTCTCGTCTACACAGTTCAAAATGATGATGATGATGATGATGATAAGCTTAATTGATTGTGCCGTAGCTAGCCAACGGTCGTATCGGCAATTGGCATCGGTTTGGAGTGAGAACGAAAGATAAAATTACAAACAAATTTCGAAAGTAAATATTTGGATTTCATTAAATTTTGTTTATCTGTTAATATAAAATTCAATTTTTAAAGTGGAATAGGCCTATCACATCATTCCACCTATAACTGGTTTGTGTAGTCATACAAAGTAACGCATTACTTTTCCCAAATATTTAAACTTATAATATTAATTATTTTATTGAAACAATAATGTGTTCAGAGCATTAAGTACAAATAATATATTAACATGTTTAGAATCTTGATTGATGGCAACCAGAGATTAACCTGGTCACCCAATATACAGTCCAATTTACTTAGGAAGGGCCTTTCCGACTAGATCTACTTTCACATATTGACACGAAAAATAATGTAATCTGTAGCCATATCTTTTGATATATATTATCAATACCTAAGTTATAAAATAACGCAAAATATTGAAAAGCTTGAATTTTGCCTGCAAAGAAAAAAGTTTAATTTTTCTAAAAGGCCATGTGTATTAAAATTGGACTGTATGTGAACTAAAAGGCACAAAACACAAAATCTAATATATTCAATTTAAAATTAGCAATGGCCACTTTTTAATCTTTCATAATAATTATTGAAAACATACAACTTTCAACAATTAAATACGCGGGAATTGTTGCCTAACTATTGTATTCTTTGGAGGATCAGTTATTATTGCCGGGAACATTCTACAATAATTATATTCAAAATTCTAACTAGGGATGGGTCATTTTAATATTTCAATCTGAAAGGATATGCAAATTTCAGGATTAAAATAACTTTTATTTTGAGTTTTAATTATTTGTTTGAAGCTATTATGATAATTACTCATATCTGTGTGTCAAGTAGCGCTCTACAGGACGTACTATGTACTAATATTAACATTACAGCGGAGAGGAGAAGCCATTGCAGGANCGGCTGTCTGTTCATGACGACGATGATGATTATTTTAACCCAACATCGGTATATGAACAAACCTTATTTACAGACCCCAGACCATTACTTTACCAATTTGATGTGAACACTATCAGAATTTAAATTGGTCAAACAAAAGATTTAAGACTTTATAAAAAAAAGTGGATCTGACCTATTTTTAATTCCAACATATTTAATGTTCAAAGTTATACATTTCTAGTGGTTTACATACTTAAGTGGCCATCTTTAATTAGCGGTTTGTGTTACAATTTAAAATATTTGGTATACTCCCTAGTCTGAGACCTTGACTCAGTAGGTAGCGTGTCTGTCTGTACTGGGTCCCTGGTTCAATTCCAGGCATGTCCGAAAAGTGTGTCATTGGTAAAATGTGGGTGTACCCTTCCACAGTGATGAATCAACGGTTGGGGACTGGATGTTGTGCCTGTCCTAGTCTTAAGTTAGATTATAAGACAGACCTAGCGAGCCAATGGTAGAAAATATGGCTTGGATAAAAAACACAAGCTGGAAATAATAATTGCTCGATCTATACTCCCTAAAAAGGTTTGTTAAAAAAAACATGAATTGATACAAAAAATAATGAATAATATGAATAAAAAGTTTAAAATAACACCAAACGTTTGAAACAATCTTTTTAAGAGTACATTTTGTTTTTATCATATATGCACTTTACTTTGTTAAAGTTCTAAAAACTAGCAAGAATTATCCAGGGGAACAACTATTGTTGTAATATTCATGCATCTTCATTTGGTATAAAAATATAAAACATTTTGAATGCAAGACATAATCATTAATTACAGTACAACATATTAAAATAATTTATATAATTCAAATAATGTATATATTTACATAATTCAAGCTTTTAATAATCTTTTTCACAATATCACTCTCACAATCATTTTAAAAATACGTACAAACAAGTGACTGCCAGAGGGATTTTGAGACTTCAAGATTTGCTTTGATACAACGTTCAACAATGGCGGGCATTAGGGTTCTGCGAGTACTCGGATTTTGAGCTCGTTCTTTAAGCTCGAGATCCAGATCAAAGGTTTTGTAGACTCGTCATTTTCGAGGTTTCACTTGTACTTAATAAACAATTTTTAAAACAAAATATTTTTATTATTATTAGCACCGCGTCTTACTACCCGTTTGGGTTATACGCACTTACGCTAATGTGTAATTGTAGGGTGATTGTGAGATGAAATGGAGGACCTACAGTTTAACGTGGAATCCGAACCACGGTGGAGGCCTGGCATTCCCCACATTCACAAGATGTCTTGTCAGAAGGTGAAGGAAGGGTTTGGTGATCAGATAAATCTTTGCCGGGACCGAGGATTGAACCCCGGCCGCCAGCATAGAAGTCTGACACCTTACCCCCTAGACCGCCAGCAGGGCTATTATGACCATTCGACGCAAAGTTAGTTGCTACCGCTAGTTAGCTTCACTTTAGAGGAAAAGATAGCGTTTGGGTTATTATGACCACCACACTTTGTATCGTCCGCTAGTTTTAGCTTCGACTTTGCTTCTAGCGTTAACGCACAGAATAAAATCAGTTTGCGTCAACAGTTGGCAACACTTTTCCAAAGAATATTACCTTTTAAGAAGTTAGAGGCTAGAAATAAGTTACATTTATTTCAAGAATGCTGGTATTCATGACTGGACATTATTCATTTATTTCTATTTTCCCAAACAGCTGATTACAAGTCACATTATTTTCAAGAAAGATTTAACCTAGCTTAATTTAATAAATCTCTCGCATAATTTTGTTTTCTTACGATTTGAAATGAAAAAATACTAAGCTTACATTATTCAATACACATAACTTATTGTAGTCAAAAAATCATGTGAACTATGCATTAAAATAGTAATGTCACGGGGAAATGAATAAATTAATATGAAAAGTTGGCTAATAAAGAAACTTTTTTTTTGTAAGATGTATGCTTTACAACACAATGCTTTATTCTTCATTTATTCATGTTGATACTGGAACAAGTGTGTTTTATTCCATTAATTTAAAATAATTTCAACAGTTTATAATGTACACTTCTCCTTATATTTAGGCCTATTTTAATTAAAATAACTTTAATTTACAACAAAACAAATATACGCCTTATAAAACTTTGTTTCAAAAACAACATTTATCACACAGTAGATTAATATTTTGTATTTTGGCTTTCTTAGTAGGCCTATTGTAAAACCGTTCTCGATTTTGTCAAGCCAAAAATTGAACGTTCAAAGATATAGGCCTACAGTAAGGTGTTTTAAATTTTATGTTGTTTGATTGAGTTGAGATTAGATAAAGATAACTTCCTATCTATACAGTACTCCACTTGAACATATATAGGCCGACTTTGTGCTAATTTTATTAATTTACAGTGTTGAAAAGGTTCTCATGTTTGAGATTGAATCAAATATGCGGTGTTAAGATCTTAGAAAATAAAACTAATTATTTAAAGTTGATGAAAGCGTTCAAAATCTCCCAAAAATTGTTTTCACACTGAATATTTTCGACAACTTAATGTCAGTCGTCCTACTAAGTTAACAAAAAAAGTAAACGAAAGGGTGGTTTGGATGGCTAAAAAAAAGTAAAATACATCTTTTAATTAAAAAGAATTATTGAGACTTTAGTTAAGTGATTAAGAATATAAGGATATTATATTTCTTTATAGTGAGTTGTTTGCAATTTATTCACTTCAATATAACTAGGCCTAACAACTAATTATTGATTTCAGATAAATTTAGTAAACCTTTTATGATTAAAAAACCTAGGCCTAAGCCATACCACATGTAAACATTAAGCTATGGCCTATTTTGGTTTTTCCAGTCTTGGTTGCATTATTTCATAGGCCTACAACTCACATTAATGTGGATAGTAGCTACTACTATATGTACGATTCAGTTTAAATAGGATTATATTATTAAAGTTTTGTTGAGGCTTCTTGAACAAATTAGTCCTGCATTTTTATTACCTTGACAACAGAATGATAAGTGTGTTGATGGTGACTAATAATGCAATTTGATAATGTTATGTTTCAAAGAAAATATTATTTTAGCATTCAGTATAAGTGTACTATCCCTACATTATGATATAGGCCTATTTAAAGTTAGATTTATGTGAAAAACACACAACAACGTTTTGGGATTAATATATTGGGCTAATGCGATGGCAAGTTTAAATAATGTAACACAAAACACCTAATAAATTTAAAAAAACTAGCAAACATAACCTCATAACGCAAACCAAAGGACAAGTAAAATGTCTGCGCAACTTAGCGTCACGCAACTAGGAAAATATTTGCGCTCGCAATGACTTTGCTTTCGCAAAGTGGTCGGCCATAATAACTTTTGACGCAAAGTCTAGCGTCTCTCTGCTAACGGTCGCAAATTCGTTTTGCGTCGTGGTCATAATAACCCTGCAGGTCACCGACAAAATAATAAGCATAGTCTATTTAATTGAGATAATATCTGCATTCCCACTTATAAATCATTTGGTTACTTAACAATTTGTTAAAAAATCAATATAAATTTTCACATTAATAACGTAATAGAGCTTTAAAACCACTTTTGACCGGTAAATTTATTCAATATGTCATCCATTTTGAACTAAACTTGATTGAAGTTGTTTACTTGTATTGCCATGACAAAGAAATGAAAATAAAAAGAGCTAAGAAGATTACTAAATAATTGAATTATTATTTTTACTCTTTTTACCTGGTCCCTTTTTAAAATAATAATTTTATGTCGAATTAAAAATGTGATATCAAGAATATATTATATTAAATGTTTTCAAACTTAAGATATTTAAAACTCATATTAATATGTTTAGCTACAGAACTAGCACTAGATTAGTTACTATTTAGATATAATTATGTTGGTTAACCTGTCTAAAATCAATGTTGATCTTATTTATTGCAATACATATTTTACCAAACTTACCACATTTAAATAAAAAAAAACATTTAATATTTCATATTATTTGCTAGAAATGTTATTTTAGTCATATTATTTTTAATTTTAAAGTATGAGCATCATCTTACACAAGTATTAAAAATTAAATGGAAGTAAATCTCTATATAAAATAATGTTAACGAGTGCCTGTACAACGCACATAGAGATATAGAAATGGAACAGAAGACGTTTGGGAAGATGTTCAACCTAAAAGAGGAAAGAGATGGGAGTGAAACAGAGGGAGAAAAGAGGTCCCACGGGGAAAGAAGTGGAGGACACATTAAAGAGGATGCAACAATGAAAATAACCGAGTGTGGACAAACTGGCTGTAGAAATGATAAGAGAACCGTGTGAAGAAGGTATATACAATGGTTATACAGGGTGCCAAGGGTGGTTTGGAAGGAGAACAAGGTACTGGGAGACAGGAAGAGGTGTACACATAATAGGCGGATAACGCTGAAAAATACATGGCACAAAAATATATGAGAAGTTACTGGAAAAGAGAATAAGAAATAAAACTAAAGGAAGGTAGAGAGAGGAACAGCACAGATAGAGGGAACAGAGGTCTACAATAGACTTATTTGTCCTACAACAGCTGATGGGAAGAAGGTAAGAATATGGGAGAGACTTGGTGACGGTATTTATGGA
This sequence comes from Timema californicum, assembly GCA_902141385.1. Lineage (NCBI taxonomy): Eukaryota > Metazoa > Arthropoda > Insecta > Phasmatodea > Timematidae > Timema > Timema californicum. Next base: position 15,480 of record CABFOW010002218.1, on the reverse strand, counting down.
TGTGGAGAAGGAATATGATAGTGAGGATAGAAATAGAGTTTGGAAAAGCCCTGAGTGGAAAGAGGAGTAATGAAAGTTAAAAGCATGCATGAGGATAACAGGAGTTCTGTTAGGACGGAGTGGGAGGATGGAGCGGTTCTAAATAATAAAAATGGAGGGAAGCAGGGGAGTGCCCTCTTAGCAATACTATTTGTAATGGAAATGAAAATGAACAATTGTTAGGAAAACTCGGGGAGGAAAGAATGTTTGCTGAAGCACGAATGAGGAGAAAGGTGGAAGTTGAGATGATCTAACAAAAAGTGGACAGGAGGGAGTGTTGTTCTATAGGTGTGTAAGAGACCTGCTATGGAGATGAGAAGTGTCCTCCAAGTGTAAGGAGGTACTGTACAGAGTGTACTTTGTAACGTTGTCACACATGTAACAGAAACATGGACTGTGAATGTAAGAGAGACCGGGAAAGAGGAGGAGCATGTCAGCTGTCACGAGGAGAAACAAGACTAGGAATGAAGTTAACTGGGAAAGATTCGGGGTACAGGGAGTACATGAGATGGTAGAGGAAGCAAGACTGAGATGGGAGGAGCAGATAAAAGAAAGTGAGCAAGTGAGAAAAGAACAATTGTGAAATAATAGAGAAAGATGTAGGCATCCCACCAAACTGAGTCAGCCAGAGGCTGGAAAAAGCTGATGATGATGACGAAAATATTTTGGATGTGAAGATTTAGAAATATATATAAACTAGCCCCATTAGTCGCTGTCCATCTGTAATGCCTTTTACCAGAGAGAGTAATAAGAATATTAATGACTGATAAGATGAATATAGTACGTGTTTGTATTAAGGTGTACTTTATACCATCTACCATCTTAAACTAAGCTCTTTGTGTTATACGATCCCTACAGTTATATTCTTTTATAGCTGACCTCGACATTCCTATGACCATTTGCTGCTAAATACCCTCTTTTCTGGGTTTTAATCTTCTCCCCCTTTCACCAAACCCAAAATACAGCCCAACAAGTAGAAACAAGTATAAACAAAATGTTAGGCAATAAAAGAATCTTCTTCAAGTAGCTCTCATAAATTTTACAAACCCAAGCTTGAGTATCTATTTAAAGCTTGGCTCGAACCTCAAAATCCAATTATTCACAGAGCCCTACTAAGTCGACGACAACGCTGAAATTTGAACTTAAGTCCCTAATAAGTGGCGAGATCTTATTTTAAAGCTTGTCACTGAAGCTTAAGGGGTGCAGCTAGTTGGTAATAGGAGACTCGATGAAAATATGGTAACAGCCAACGCTACCACCCGTCTTACATAGCATTTCCAGCCCCGATTCACAGATTTGGACACTACAATAACCAACACAGAACAAACTTACTAAAAATAAAGTTGAATTAAAAATATATAAATCATGCAGTCTAAAAACTTCCCACCTGTACTTAAAAACACTAGGGGTGTATGCACGAACGACGTTAAGCAAGACCAGAGTACAGGTTAAGTAAAGTAGTTGAAGAAAAGTCTTATGTCAAACCTACCAGATAGAACGTCTGTCTAGTGATTAAATTTCACACAGACCTTCCAAGAGGGAAATAAAATTCTCCACATCCAATGCTTTTTATAGTGATTATTTTGCGGATAAATTTAACAAAACTGATTATAAACAAAAACTTATTTGTTATAATGGCAGAAAGGATGAAAAACATAAAAAGTTTAGAAAGAAATAACCAGAAATTATTTTCAAAAGTTGAGTGTGATCTGAACAGTGTCTAATTTTGTAAGCCTTTAATTTGGATATGTACATTAATCGAGTAGGTTGGCTTATCGAGATTTAGATAAATTTAGCCATAATCTAGTCTGTTGTGAAAAAAAAGGCAATTTCCAAATTTTCCCCGCACCATCTTGAGGAATATTATTGGAGTGTGATCAAAGAACAGTTTAAACCTTCTCGAGACAAGAATTTGGCGCAACTAACATTATTACAACATTTCTTGGCATGTAGCCACTTTGTTGTCTGAGCAAGCAAATCCTCGCATCTTTGACTTAACTTGTACTTCTAGCCTGCTAATACTTGTTCCTGCATGTGGCCCTAGATATGCAAATATGTATACATATCACTTTTTAAAATAAACACATAATATAAAACCCTTAATCCATTCTTTTCTTCTTCTTCCTTTTAGGTATGCTATAACTAGAATCTGAAGAGGAGGAAGATTCAGAATCCAAACTATGACCCCTAGTGCCCAAACAGCTCAGAGAAACACTTTTAGGACCAGACGACAAGTTGTTCACCCCTGGGTCCAAACGATTCGCATGTCTTGTTTTGTCAAATAGGGGACTTTTTACCGGTAAAGGGGTGCTCGTGGAATTTGGGTTGAACCCATTTATTCTCGATGATAATTCCCGAGTAAGGCTTTTCTCACTTGTCCTTGTTGAGACACTGGGCTCACTTGTCCTTGTTGAGACAATGGGCTCATTTGTCCTTGTTGAGACACTGGGTCCACTTTCACTTGTCCTTGTTGAGACACTGGGCCCACTTGTCCTTGTTGAGACACTGGGCCCACTTGTCCTTGTTGAGACAATGGCCCCACTTTCACTTGTCCTTGTTGAGACAATGGGCCCACTTTCACTTGTCCTTGTTGAGACAATGGGCTCATTTGTCCTTGAGACACTGGGCCCACTTGTCCTTCACTGGGCCCACTTTCACTTGTCCTTGTTGAGACACTGGGCCCACTTTCACTTGTCCTTGTTGAGACACTGGGCCCACTTTCTCTTGTCCTTGTTGAGACACTGGGCCCACTTTCACTTGTCCTCGTCGAGACACTGGTCTGATTGAGATCAAGATGAGAAAATCTGGTGCTCGAAGATGGTGCGTCCTGTCCCCCTCGACTTCCACGGTTCCTTTGGTAATCCATCTTTCTGCAGGAGAATCTAGGATGCTTCTTCTTTTTCCCTCTGTGTCTGAGGAAAACATTAAAAATACCAATGTGTAGAGCACACTTCACTTACCCTTAAGGGTAGAAAGCTGCGCTTGTTTCAAATAGAGTGGAAACATCAAGGTTAACACTGTAAGCTCTCGCGGTAAACAAGGTGTACAGTCTAAATACATAGCTTGAGTTTGGTTCAAACTTTCAATGAAAGTAATACCTAATATTCGATAGGAGTGTGCTGTAGTGCTATGTAAAATTATTTGATGTAGGATAACAGAAAGAGGGGAAATTAGCAAACAGATCCTAGCACATCGAAACTCTAAGCCTTGCATGTGAATTTAAATCACATGTCCAATCATTAACAAAACAGAAGTATAACATTACTATTATACAGAAGCGACTAATGACCGATCACAAGAAGTCAAACAAACTGATATCCCGAGTTGACTCACCCCCCGCTAGTACTGGCGGTCATCTTGGAGCAGTCCTCTTCCATCTGCTCCTGTCTGCGCGCCAACGAGAGGAGGGTCAGTTCCACGGTGTCCATGCTCCGCTCTCCTTCTCCACTTGTTGTTATTTCAATGTTGCCCGCCTTGGCCTGGCAAAATGTAATGTACAAGAGGTTGTTTGTCGAACATTTCAATATCACATGGAGATGTTTGACTTCAACATCATCACACCTACAATATTAATATCAGAAAGAGGCTGACGCGGATCAGTGATTCGATCGTTAGCCAATTGTGGCAAACCTGCAAGTCGATGATCGGCCCTAACCCTCATCCTTAAATACTATTGCTTGGAGAGTGGAAAGTCAAAAAGGAACGAGAGTCTACTGGTGCAGGGTGTTTATTGGACTTGAGTTTTGAAATTACAGTACATATGAAAGGTTATGAGAACCAAACGATCCCTATTTCAAACGCATAACATTATTAAGTTAGGTTTGTGTCTATCATAGCCAAACATTTGTACTTGGATAATATTCTCAGTTGCAATATACTTGCAATGAATGCCTATAGTTGCGCGCAACAAAGATTCTCTATCTTAGAGATAAGTGACGTGTATACACATAAATACATACTAAAGATGGGACACTCAAGCTCTTAAAGAATATTCAAGGATTTGTGACTATTTATGAATTATTTATTTAGAGCTATTATAACAGTTACTGGTGGTTCAGACCAATATGATAGCAAAAACCTAAGAGCCAGACCCCGGAGCACTAGTTTACCACTATGTCAACAAAGTTAGAAGTGAAGGGAAACATCCTACCCATGTGAGAACGTTAAACACTTGTGCTTATTGTCTAAAATTTGGATTTAAATTAGGGAATTGGAGGTAAAATGAAGATTTTTACTTATCTATAAAAAAAATATACATATATTATATTTGTATGAAAGGCCTCATCACCCGCTGGTAGTCAATCCTTTCCAAACCAGGTTATATTTTTAATTATGAATTCGTTTAATAAATACATAGTAATAAAGATACAGAAACCGCAATGAAAACCAAACAAATACGATACTAAGAAAAAATTACTTGGAAATAAAGATGATTGCAGTTACCTGACACAATTAGAAATTAAAATAGTGAATTCTTAAAAAACAACATATTTTTAGGGTATAAACAAAAATTAACGTTCAATCACAAAATTTTTTTTGCATTTAATGTTCTACACTTCCGCCTCTTCCTTTGTTTTCTGCAAAACTGTTCTTTTTACTTCTAATTTCATAATATCGTACAATGGTGTTTTAGTTTTCGATTCAAGTCCATTTCAATCTTTTCCTTTTTTCCTTATTCCTATGCAAACCTCGCATCATGAATAATCTCGGCTGGAGTGACTGCATCATAAGTTACACGTTGAGCGATAAGGCTGCCCTCGTGTATGTTTTCAACCAGACATTCTTTATTCACAACACCGTGCACTTCTACGGAACAGGGCAAGGTGTTTTCAGTGACATATCGCAGCTCCTGGGATACAATTTGATACAACATCCAAGTAGTCTCATTTTACAGCATCGGCTTGCACGCTAGAAAGTGGTTTCTTGTAAGAATCGAGTTGAAAACTTTGTAAGAGAGAGGACACGTATGTAAAAGTTTGTTGCAGATATCCACCCGTTGTTTTCGACAATCTCCTCCGAACTGAAGTACCTCTTTTGTCTTTAATGCCTTTCAAAGCTGCTGATGCTTTGCAAAGTTTGTCTACTTATGATAATAACATTTATATATATATATAAAAAGTATTTGTACTTTTCAAGGGTTTGCCAGTCTACAAAAGTTTTTTGACTGAAATTATTTTTAAAACGGAAGTAAAGTTAACTCTCGATTATCCATGGTAATGGAGTCGACAAGTGCCGTGGATAATCTGCATTTTTAGTAAAACAAGAAATTATAACACATTCAATTCAAACTAGTGATCACCTATCGTGAACGTATCAAGATAATAAAAAACACGCTTTAAATCAAGGTACAGTACACTCAAAATGTTCGTATTAGTCTTGTACTTCATTGCAGCTGCTTCCTTTTCCTTACCCCACTACATAGTCTCTGCAACAACCAACATCAGCTCGTCAGATAGGAACGTGTCATCTTCCTGTCACAGATAATTACTAACCCCTCAAGTGACTGATATTTTGCAATACGTTGAGTATATTTTTATATAAAATAAATAATGCATTTCCCCCCCCCATTTTTAGAAGAGTAAAATAATGTGTTCGTCACTTACTTATGAGATTTGTTTGATCCCACTTTCCATCTATTTACTGTCTCATCCTAGTAGTTCTCCGCCGTGCGGTACTTTCCAAAGCAAGGCGCAGCACAATGTTGACAACAGCAAATGGTCTCTTTTCTAATTTTGTGTGAGGCTCACACTACACACTTTTTCTTGAGCGAGCCCCGAGAAGGGGTCATTGGATTTGTGAAGAGAAGGTGTCTCGCTGTTAGCCGTAAAGGTGTATCAATGGCGGACCTACCTAGGTTTTTTGGTTGCACTTCCGTTTGAGAGGGTAATTCTCTGCTAGGGATGGAGCTGTAACTGTGAATCTTTATTACCTATTTTAGAAAATAGTGCACGAGCGTTGAAACCTTCAATATCAAGAAGATGACGAAACATTTTGATGTCATATTTTTCAGCCTTTTCCTTGCAAATGATCGGCAAAATCTACCCCACCCGTTCCTCTAGCGTACTCCACACAAACTAATGGTTTGAACGCCACACCACCATCTTTATTTTTCACAATCACTACGTCATTGTCACACATACATCTCACTTGTCTTTACACTTTAGAACCATGCGTTTGTTCCTATCATCTTCTTCTTCTTCTGAGACACACTTATCATCATCATCAGTCACTTGAAATAAAATACTCATCACTTTCGCTCTCTTCTGATTCAATAAGGATCTGTTTGATGTTTATTGTTACCACTAATAGAAGTCATGACAAAAAAAAAACAAATATAAGTATTTACAAACCACTGTCAAAATTGAAAGAGGTTTGCTCCCTTTATAATATTAAAAAAAAGAAAAGTAGTTCAAAATGTTCCCAACAAATGGGGCTAAATGTTAAAATAAATGAAACGCCCAAAAGAAGTTGATGCAATTTGAAATAGCTCGATGCTTATAAGCAGTTGACACTATCTGCGAAGTTATCTTGCCGCTTATACGAGGTTCACGGTTCACGCAGTTAACAGGTTGAGCAGGTTATCAGTTGATCCCAGTGCAGAAGCATGAGTAACACATCTTGTCTCATCTTTGTCGTCGTCATCAGTTCCCATTGGCTCCCCTTGAGCACATCCTACCATTCCAACACTTCATAGCCCGGTTCCGTTCGCTCAACTTCAGACCACTATGTGATGCCATTGCATTCAACATTTTCGCAGAGCAGCAGGTAAATTAGCTTCTGAAAAGTTGTCATCTTCGAAACCCAGATAGTCCTCAACCTTGATTTCGGAAAATATTTTTTTCACGATTTGCTTAGTGTCGTTGGTTCTATCATGTGCCGATATTTCGCAAATAACATCTAACAAAGTTGAATGTTTCCAGAATGTTCTAAGGTGATGTGGTAATGTGCTTCTGGAGAAATCTGCCCCTGTACAGTTGTTTCATTGTCGCAATGACGCCTTGGTCCATGGGTTGGATTAAGGCCGTCACATTAGGTGGCAAATACTTGACCATCGTCAAGACTTGAGGATAGCAGCAGCTGGACGGGAGGAAGCGCCGTCTTCTCCGACAAACCTTCAGCCCAAGTGCTCTCGCAGCTGTGGCACAAAGTGATGGTCGAACCAGGTTTTGAAAACTGTCCTGGCCAGCCACGCCTCTTTCTGGTTGAAGAAACTCACCGGCAAGTTTTATTTCTCAGTTCCTTGAAAGAATGTGGCTTCTTTGCTTTGCCCATGACATAAAACTTGATTCTGTGTGACCCAGCGACATTCGCACAACACATTGTGTTTAACCTTTCTCCGCTGGATTTGTGGCCAAATGCTAATGTCCTTGTTGGGAAACACTTTCAATCTAACCCACTTTCGTCAGCGTTTTAAAATGTCTCCAGCTGTTGGTTTTCATCTGTAACAAACTTCCGGAGATTAATCTGCGACTTGCTGAACACCACTCAGACTTTCACCTTGAATAGCAATCTCCCAAATGTAGGGCCGCTGTTTGAACCGAGTTAGCAAGCCTGACGATGCATTGAATTCGCTTTCCATTCCCAGTGCTTCAAAAAATGTTGGGCTTGTTTGGCACCCACTGCGCCCGACACAGCCGTATCTAGTTCTTCATATGATGACAGTTCACTTGTCGAATCTGCACTGCTAGCATAATTTACTAGGCCCTGATCGGTGGTTCCTCCAGTTTCAGATGTAACCGAGAGATGTTTTATAGAACACCCTCCTTGCAGTTTATTTATTATTTCAAGCTTTTGTTGTAATGTTAAAACCAGAAGTTGACATTTTTCTGGCAGTAAATGTGTGTAGCTACTCATTAACGAAAATGTACTGTACTAGAACATCAGGGAATGCAGAGAGTGGAGCGGTTATTTGTGTCACGTCACACCGGTTGTTCTCCTCTGCCGCCCGCCCTTTCACACACTCTTGCATATCCCCGCCTCCCTTCCTCCCCTCTTGTATAAACTGTTTCTCTCTCTCTCTGGACATTATCTCCTCTCTGGGGTTTTATTGAGTACAACAATCGGTAACCCTGTATTTTCCATCAACGCAAAGTTTTTCTAATCTGTGCCCCAGCTGTTGGCGATGCCGCGGTTAAGCCACAAAGCGGATAATCTACCCGTGTATAAGTGGAAGTTTACTGTATGAGATATCCTGTATTTTCCATCAACGCCCCAGCTGTTGGCGATGCCGCGGTTAAGCCACAAAGCGGATAATCTACCCGTGTATAAGTGGAAGTTTACCGTATGAGATATTTTTTTTAAAAAAAAGGTTGTTTTTGTTATTTTTATATGTGTTTTAAAGTATTGTGATGAAATTTTTAAATAAAAAATTATGTTTTTTATAGCGAAAATTCAAATATTCTAATAAGGCAATCGTGGACTTTAGTTAATATATGAGTAAAGTACACGACTGTGTTTGTATAAAAGGTGACACGTTATGTTCCCCTTACCAACATGAGGCAAGCGAGAAAGTATCGGGAGACGTCCTCTGTGGGCCTCGTCGCCATCAACCGCTCGAAGCTAAGTTTACTGTCGGCGGGGAACGCCGCCAGCACCCGGCTCTCAAACTCGTCGATGTTGAAGTTGTCGCGAGTGTGGGCGTGGATCAGTAAGGGGGTCACGTACTGCTCCCACTTCTCCACCCGCTGGTACATCTCCTCCCTCCTTCTCGCCTGCTTGCACCAGAGAAAGATGTCATCTTACAGATTCATTCATATTTAAATACTCAAAGTAAGAGTTTGTCGCTTTTGATCTGCACCGGGCAGTCGATGATAAATAATAAGACAGTTAAAATGACCGAAAAGTTACGAAAGTTAAAGATCTGGCTTCAAAACAAATGTCAGCTCCGACTTCCGCTTCCAAAAAAAAAAATTCCGGCTTTTGACAGTAACGAAGCTTTGCGAATAAAAATATTGAGAGCCAAAATACTCAATTTATAATTAGTTAGTTCTATTCTGAGCTGTTGTATATAATAAAAATTAATATTTATATGAAAAAAAACCTGAAGTAATTCAATTAAAAGCTATGATGGTCGTGTGCTCTATCTGAATAAAACAAAATGTGCACTGAAACATTTTGCCAAGTGGCTTTAGTACATTTAGTTATAGAAATAACCAAAATATAATATTTTGTCAAGCATAAAACAATTAACAAAAACTATTCAAAATTTGTTTCGACTTGAAGAACATTTCATATTCAATTTACATTAATAAAACTAACGAAGTCCGGTATATTGTGAGGGACTTGGAGGTAGATATAAGGGGGGAGAGAGCGGGGAGGGGGGGGTAGAAGAGAGGAATCCCTTTGACATTAAATATTAAAGTAAAAATAAAATGTAGCATTTTAAAGGATTTCAAAAATCTCTTTGTCATCATTGAGAGCTCCCGATTAATTTTGTCAACTCTTGCCGCTACTATAAAGATTGATCTTTTAGTGGTTTAAGTTTAGTCCTATTGAGAGTCGTCTCGAAATCTGGCTCAGTCGGAAGGCCACTCACACTAGGTTTATTTATTACCACTTACATTATACAGGATTTACTCCCAAGGAATAGTTAAAACAAACACCAATATACATACATTCTTATTTATCATTAATTTTTTTAAAAGTTTTTACCTTGATCCAACAGTACAAGTTCCTTTTTGTTTGGAAATGCTTAGAGAGGTGAGAAGATTTGAAGCTTTCTTTTCTGTGTGGAAATGACAATTGTATCATTTTTTAGTTTGCAATAACTTTATGGAAACATATTTTAAATAACTCCAATAACCTTTTCACTAATAAAACCACAATCACTAAAATAGTCATTTGAAATGTTTAGTTTGTATAATGCTGACTTTTTTTTTAATAAGTATATGTCAAAATAGCTTGATCGTGTTCAATGTAATGGTAAGGAAAAATGTTGTCGGTCCCTTGAAACCACCCCTACCTATTATTTTTAAATAATTGCTTGTTGAATCAGAAGATCATATTTCGGAAAATGTTTGCATGTTTCACGTTTAAGTAGACTTCTTATGATATTTCTGCAACACAAGTCCAATCTTCTACATTGTCAGAGTCAAAAATAACATCAAACGATTGTTCTCACATGTTGCAGTATTACATTATTATCATTTTCCTCTTCTTAGTGGTTCAGATTTGAAAGAAATTACTTTATTTTAAATTCTCCAGATTTTTATTATTTTTATTTGACTAACCTTGTTAGTTTCAAAAACATTTAAGCTTCTAAAATTGGTCTGACACAGATATGTGATAATTGCCGACAGTGATTTGTTGGTACTTTTCAAACCTCGCTTCCAAACGACCAGTTTGAAAACGTTTATTCAAGCGGTGCTTCCTGGTGAATGTTTTAGTTGTGTGTTAAAGAGCGAGGTGGGTCCTGTATTAATGTATCACAACATTTGTCTGGGTGTGTCAAGAAGGAACATATTCTTGTGCCGTGCGGAGAAACTGTCCAGTTTGTATTTCTCTGTAAGATGTCTCCCTTCCATTGGATGGTTTACATTCATTCCAACCTCAACCACACATTTATCAACAATGCTGATACCAACACTCACTTCAATATATCATCAAGCACATTATTGCGAGACATTTTAACACTTACCTTTGTTTTTAGTGCTATAATTGTAGGAATATCATAACTACTAACTGGTATACATTTTCATTATAATAATATCATTATTATTTTCAAAATCCATTTTTATAAAATGATATTTATTTATTGAGATGATTAAACATTCAAAATTCTAAAAAAAATCTATGATCACATCATCTTGGTTTCAATTATGAAGTTACTTCATCTCGGCAAAATTACTCTTCTCTTCGTTTTAAAGGGAATTATGGTTAAGTTGGAGGCCCTGAGGTGAAATACTAGAGTTAAATAGGATTGATAAGAATCACTGGTTAACCTGGGAAGTTCTCCAGGTACTATTAAAACAGATCCGTAATATCTTGAGTGATAACTGGTTCACAAACGTGACTACGTAAGTCGCAGCTGGACTTGTTGGTACAAACTTGTCTCTATGCATTGAACATGTCCACTGTTGAAGGTGGTGGGGGAAAGAGAATGTATTTGAATGTATTTATTCTATTCCCCTTTTTATAATTATAGTAAGATTTACACCAAGGTACAACACTTTCAATATATTATATTTGGAAGAAGGTACAGGAAAGGAAAAAAGGGACAAACACAAAATGGCTCTTACAATTAAAAGAAGAACACAGTTCACACTTAGCACTGCTTCCACTGGACAAACAGGTGAAATGTTGACTCTTGAAGAAAAACGATTGTTACCGCCCAATCCCCCCCCGACTCAGGTTTCATTCTATCGAAAGAGAATGAAAAGAGGTTTTCCTTATAATAGAGAGGTATTTTCAAATTTAAAATTCTATCATGAATATCAAATTTGATGACCTTCAAATTTATTCTGTCGGTAAACAGGGCTAACAAATATTATTTCCAAATCAAAGACTAATCGTTGATTCACTAAGCACTAAAATAATATTTTGGATCATAGGGCCTAGCGACACTTGGCCCCCCCCCCCCC
>CABFOW010002217.1:70072-110041 GCA_902141385.1 Timema californicum | reverse complement strand
TGATTATTATTTTTCCCCTTAGATACCAGGGGTGGCGCCCAACAAAAACACGAATTATATAGATAAAGAAAATATTTTTTTTCTTTTTAAAACTATTTTATTATATTATATATTAAGTTTATTATTATTATATATTTATATTTTTATTACAGTACCCAGCCAGTTGTTGACGCTATCCATGAACTCCTTGTTGGTTTCAAAGCACTAGGTACCCAGCCAGTTGTTGACGCTATCCATGAGCTCCTTGTTGGTTTCAAAGCACTGGGTACCCAGCCAGTTGTTGACTCTAACCATGAACTCCTTGTTGGTTTCAAAGCACTGGGTACCCAGCCAGTTGTTGACTCTATCCATGAACTCATTGTTGGTTTCAAACCACTGGGTACCCAGCCAGTTGTTGATGCTATCTATTAGCTCCTTGTTGGTTTCAAAGCACTGGGTACCCAGCCAGTTGTTGACGCTATCCATGAGCTCCTTGTTGTTTTATAAGCTCTGGGTACCCAACCAGTTATTGACTCCATCCATGAGATACTTGTTGGTTTCAAGGCCCTGGGCACCCAGCCCCTTGTTGACTCCATCCATGAACTCCTTGTTTATTTTAAGGCGTTTGTTTCTGATGGCTGTATGTGATCTGTGCATTGAATTTTTGGAGGACTTAAGTAATTAAAAAAATGGATATGGATCAGGAAATGGATACATAAAAGAGAGTAGTTGGAGGCCTCTTCAACATTTTTAAGAGAACTGGCCATTGAGGTCCCCAAATCATATATTAACATTTTAGGAATAACTGTCCCTAAGTTTGAGGAGTTGTTGGAGCTGATTTCAACAATTATTATGAAACACGGTACAACAATGAGAGAAGTCATTCTATGCAGAACTAAACTGGTAATTACTCTAAGATATCTTGCAAGCGGGGACAGTTTTAAATCACTGTATGCATTAAAATAAAAGTGTTTCAAAGTCTCATATCTGACGATGCTATTAATCATTAAATAAGAAAAAAAGCTACACATTTAGCCAAACATTTAAGTTTACTCCATATTAACCTGTTGACACACATTTAGAATAGTCCTCTGTACGGAGTCAAGTCCTGGCAAAATCAGAAGTTGTTCTGATTGAGAGATCTAACTAGCATCACTGAAATCAGGAGATGGTGATTCCATAAGAAGTACTGGTGATTGTGCTCGTGTATCGACCGGCTCAAGAGAAGCCCTTATGATTAAATTTTGTATTTTGTCCTGCATTATTATGAAATTTCTTACCGGTAGCTCACAATGTTGGGTACTTTTGTGCTTCCCGAACCTTCGTATTGGCCCTTATTATCCCCAACTGCTGCCATGTCTGCTATGCCCTGAGGTTTATTGATGGCAGATTTAAATATTAGTGGGTATTTTGTATTAATTCCCGTTTTCATGGTTTTCAGCGTGACGTGTTGGTGGTAGTATCTCTCGTAGATTTAGAAGAACTCTGATATGAGACAACATCCTTTGGATATTATAGATAACGTGAGGGTGCAGCATTTGATGTTTGTGGTGAGTTCAGTATCTCTTCACTTTCTGTTTCATCATATTCATCAGTAGTAGGCTGATTTAACACCAAGTGAGCCTGTAAATAACAATAAAAATATTATCTTATGAAATAAATGTGAGCATTGCTTGAGAATAATTTTGTGTTTGTAATTTCAGGTACCTGGTTCAACTGAAGAGTGGAATAAAACTCAAGAATATTTTGAAATAACGTGGAACTTTTCTAAGTGTTGTGGAGCCCTTGACGGGAAACATGTTCAGATTCTAAGGTCACAAAATACCATCTTCTTATTTTATAATTACAAAGGAATTTACAGCATAGTTTTGTTTGCAGTGGTAAATGCCGACTATTGTTTTATATACATTGATGTTTGAAGTAATTGTAGAGGAATCGATAGTACTATATTTCATGTTTACACGTTAAACGTAGCGTTGGAAAAACCTTGCTAAATTGGAATGATGAAGGATATTTTGTAGCAGATGATGAATTTCCTCTTAGAAATTATCTATTGAAACCATATACACACAGACTGCCTACACACAAAGAAATAATTTTCAACTACCGGTGCAATAGAACACAACGTGCGGCTGAGAATGTCTTTGGTATATTAGCCGCTCACTTTTGCATTTTTTATAGACGCATACCTTTGAATATTGATACTGTTGTACTAGTTGTTATATCTGCTTGTGCCATTCGCAATTGGATGAGAATGACATCGTCTAGGACACACCTCCCACCTGGATCTGTAGGTGAGGAAGAGCTTACAACAGGTGAGATGTACCTTGGTACATGGCATGGATTCCTACTAGAGTGTGCCTAGATGACCAGTTGCATTTGTCAAACAATTACAAGCAGGATGGAGAAGGAGCTCGCAAGAAATATGCGAATAACTTTATAAATACTTGGGCTGTGCCATGGCAGATGAAAGCGAATAACGCTTTTTAAACTGTCATCGTTTAAAACAACTGTGCATTGCATAGATTAATATAAGTTATTTGTTGTGCACCGCTGTTTTCACCACCAACAGGTTTTATCATATTTTTGTTTTGTACATTAGATTAAAATTTGCAACAATTCTACCCGTTTCATACCCAAGAAGATGGAGTTTGCTGGTTAATTTTACTTTCAGGTTCACTATGACGAAGGAACCAACATAAAAAAATCTATTTAATGTATACAAATTATATTTTACGGAATAGTGAGATTTTTCTCTGTGTAGTGGGTGTTCAATTTTTTTTATAATCAAGCTAAAAATGGAGGAAAATGGTTCTGGTTTCATTTTCTCTAATAACTAAACCAAAAGGAATATATAAATTGTAAGGTAATTGGATGATAAATATGGGTGAAAAACTGCCTTTTAAAAGATAAAAAATAAACTGAAAGAAAATATTGAGTGTGCTCTTATAAAAATATATGTAACATAATTATAAATAAATGTTTTTTATAATAGTGGCAATAATTTTATTCTATAGGGCCCAGCTATTTTTGAGTATTTTGTAGACCTTTAAAAATAATTTATTTCATGCTATCTGTCTGCATCCATGAAAGTACCCCTTAATAAGATTGTTTTACTATGCATTAATATTGAAGTTTAGTATGTTACATTTCAGTCTAGATTATAATACAAATATGCGTATAACCCGAACGGGTAGTAAGACGTGGTGTTAACAATAATAATATAATACATATACAGGATGTTAAAATGATGACAGTATTTAATGTTTTTCAAATTATTTACTATCCTGCCACTTTTATTTAATGTATCGATATAGAATAAATATAATTAATATTTGTGATGATAATTATCAGATTTGGAGTTGTCTCTTGTGCAATTACCACGTTGTCCGAGAAAGAATATGCTGTTGAAAACCACACCACCCTCAGTGTGTAAACGTCATTGGTCCCCACACCACTCTTCTTAGATTTCTTAATATTCGTCAACTCTTTCCTATATGCATTTTTAAGGGTTTTTATTTTCCGTTTTAGTTGTCCCTCTTTCAAATTCATACCAGCTGCGTTAACTTTGCCCAAAAACTTAACGTAGGATGATTTCTTCGTATCGCGTTTCAAATAATCCGTGCACGCAGCGTTCTACAGACAGTCATACTCATAAGATATGCTCAGGACTTTTTTTATTTGCTCACCCGATCACTTCATTAAATCACTCATCATTAATACTGAAATAAATGTATAACACCCACTGAAAACAAAGCACAAACAGAACCACAGGGAGATGGAATAGCTGCTACTAAAGTGAAGTCCTCTGTCACACACGCTACTAAGGCGCTATTTGGTAGTGGCTACCAGAACACGTGACCCAGTAGCGCCCACCACGGGCTACTTAAGTTGAACATGTCCAACTTTAGTAGCAGCTAGTTTTTCAATAGCCACTACTCAGGTAGCAGCCGCTACTTCCTGGTCACACGAAGCTACTTTAGTATTTGACACTAAGTAACGGATACCGGTAGCATCGTGTGACCGCCACTATAAGTCACCGATGTACCAAGCGGCCTTGGGGTTTCATGGCTCTTCAACAAGGTCGTTGTCACCCTCTTTCGAAATTTATAACAAGTTTGCGACATCTGACGACCTAACAAAGAGAGGGGTATGACAAAGTATGGGGAGGGGAGGGGTGAAGGGAAAGACAACAACAGAGTCTTGCGAGAGGGAACAGTCAGTGAAACTTAGTTCATTCTGTGTCGTGGCGATGTTAGGAGGGTGGGGAGTGAAGGAAAAGTGAAAGGGGCCTTACGGCCATGATACGTTGTCAACTGCTCAGCGGTCACACTCTTATCTAAGCGGCCATCCAGAGAAGATGCTCCCAGCGCTCACTATCGATGCCTAGGTAGGAGCGCCCAGCGCCATGGACCGCACGCTAATAAATAAATAAAACATCTCCCACGTCCCATCCCAATCCTAGCCAGACATAAATAACTAATGAGCACTAATAAAAAAGCAATGAGCATACATAAATAACCATTGAGCACAAATTAAAAAACGAGTTTGGACAAGAATAAACAAGTTTGGAGCACTGTAAATGGGATCAGGAGGAGGGGAGGGTAGTAAGAGGAAGGGAGGGGGTTAGGAGGAGGGGAGGGGGGAAACCAACAGCCAATCAGAGAGTTAGAGGGGCGTGGTCACGTGTTCAAATTCAACCAATCCGGGCCAGTTACATCTGGGCCACCCCACTACTCGTCTAACCATTATGAGATCTTGGCGCCAGGGCCATCTCCTTGTCTCTTTCGACTTACCAGCATTCCTAGTGGGCTTCTTTAGCAGCCTTGCATCTTGCATAAAACGTAAGATTTAACAAGAATATGAAATTTCAAATAAAGGATTTAAAAAATGATAAAATTTAGTTTAAAACAGAATGGAAGTTTGTAAGGAGAAATAATAAAAATGTATCTGGTTTCACTAGAAACAAGTTATTGAATAGGTGGGAAAGCAGTGACCTTCAGATTTGACAATTAATAGCTGTAGTTAACAATGTTTTTAAACAGACGATATCTCCGCTTAGTCATTTAAGCTTTGGCATACGATGATCTAAGT
This sequence comes from Timema californicum, assembly GCA_902141385.1. Lineage (NCBI taxonomy): Eukaryota > Metazoa > Arthropoda > Insecta > Phasmatodea > Timematidae > Timema > Timema californicum. The sequence continues at coordinate 104,968 of CABFOW010002217.1, read as the reverse complement.
TGATTTACCTATTTAATCTGTTGACTGTTGATTAGTCGAGTATCCATGATGGCCACCATTCTCTCTCTCTCTCCCTCTCACAACCATGTCTCCTTGTTATTTACAGTCATGTAGGCAGTGCAAGTCCAATGCGCATCTCTGTTTTGTCGACCCATAATGCTTTACAATTTCCAATAAATAGTAATTGCCATGCAAAATATTCGGCGCTTATATTTACTGACGCGCAAGCACGTTGAATTAAAGATTTTATAAAGGTAAGTTTGAAAATTTCTTGAAGTGTCAATTTTATGAAAATCATATTTTCATTCTAAAGCCAATGGAACTCAATTATTACAAATAGGATGTGTGTGTAACTTTTATCCCTAGTCATGTGCTGGCAACTGAAGCTATCACCCCCAAATCGAGGAGTGAGAGTTGTTAGACCCTCAAACAATTACGCCAACAAGAGAAACTGTTATCGAAATCCCAGCTCTGTATTTTATATCCGAGTCCTCACAGAGTTAAAGTGGGCCGCACACTTGCCTAGCACTTGCTCGATTATCACTTCTGGAAGATTTCAGATGACAATTGCGATGTGCAAGCTAGAGCAGTCACCACACACTCACATGTCATATGTCAGTCGTTAACATATCCTCCTCACAGGAAGATGTGTTGGTGTCGTTGGTGGAGAAGAAGATGACTATCTGGGCGGTGGTAAGCTCATCTTCTCAATTCGTCGAATTTACCGAATAGTTTGAGCAATATTGTATGTGACCACCACAACAATGAATATTGTTGTTGGCCGCGCGGTAGCGTGCACGAGCGTCTCGCAGGAGACGTCTGGCTGAGACATGCTTTCGTTACTTTGGTCTAGCACGTGAGAGTTGAAGGTAGTCAGACATGAACACCAAATAGGGTGCGGGGCTATCCAGAAGGGCAGTGACAAACCCAAAAGTTGAACACCGCAATCAGGTGAACAACTAAGCGTGAGGCGCCAAGGTTCCACAAGAATAGCTACAGTAGCCTCATGGCTTCTTTGGTGCTGACTGACAGCTCACAGCTGACTTCTGACAGTCAACATTTAAGTATAATACCTAAATTTTGACCGTCATAAGTGACATCTGCTAAACACATGTTTTTGCAGATCATATGGTTCGGCGTAGGGATACATAATTTGGTCTGGTAGATTTCAAAGCTTTTAGCTGTCAGCTGTGAGCTGTCAGTCAGCACCAAAGAAGCCATGGGGCTACTATAACTGTTACCTAACTAGGTCTTTACATTGGGCCTGGAACAACCTAAATTTCCCCTTTCCCGCCTGATGGCACAGCAGACCACAATACGGTCATACAGGCCAAGGAGTGAGACACACTCCAATGAAACCACTGCTCTTAAGGACCAAGCAGAAAAACAAGAGATACGTATGATCTCTCATGATATGCTCAACATGACATTGCCAATGCAAATCTAACTTATTAAATAATTTAAATAATTATTAAACTCAAGAGTGGTAAACACTTTTAACTTGTAAAAAAAAACCTTTTACTTTACATGATAGAACTTAAGCCTCCTACTCCCTTCTAAAGATGGGCAAAAGGAGGGGGGGTAGAAACACCCCTCGACGTTGAGAACAGCACGCAGGCACCTGGCCACGACGCACACACCCTCACGAGCCACGCAGAAATCTACTTAGTTCGTTAGATAGTTTATTTGAATCAAGCCCAGGGTTGAATGGATGCTCGTGTATCTCTTCCGATAGGGCCGTTCTAACCCAGCGATGTTCCCGAGGCGTGCTATGTAATAAATTATAAGATAACATAATTATATATCCATATATATATATATTTTATTTCGTGAAATGATTTTCTCGAGCAGATTTAGTTTGTACGGGCCAGGACTGGTTTGCCCGCTACAATAAAAGTTCAAGGAAAATGTAATAATTAGCTATTTGAATCGCACTTCAAACATTGAGTACTTCAGTTTATATTCTCATATTGCCTATTATCTGTAAATAATGATATTAATAACGCTTCAAATTTAAAATATGGATAAAATATCGTATTATAATGTGGTAATAATTTTACAAGTTACAAGAAAAATTATTATTTTAACTTTGATATAATATATTTAACAATGTTTATATTAGTATATTAAATATGGTAGGAAAATAGAACCTTGACAAAGGAATAGAGCCCGGGATTCTTGACTTAGTGGGTCTTGCTCCGTGGATGATTCCCGGGTATAGGTGTAAGCTATTTGCTAAATACTCAAATAGCCAAAGCTATCATATTTGATTACAGTGTCCAGCTGTCATCTTTCAATTTTCATAATATGATATCTAGATGTGAGTAATGCTCAATAAAACAAATATAATAGCTTTGGCTATTAGATTCTTAAATATGCAATCCCTTACAGTTATAATAATTGTACAAGTGGCAGCATTAAGCCAACTACCGAGTCAAAGGTGGATGGATGCGTTATCTGATAGCTCTTGATCTTAATAATAATAATAATAATAATAATATTTAGCACCGCGTCTTACTACCCGTTCGGGTTATACGCTTTAAGTACTAATTANAATAATAATAATAATATTTAGCACCGCGTCTTACTACCCGTTCGGGTTATACGCTTTAAGTACTAATTACTCTAATGGATTAGGAATTGGGAAGGATGAATTAGAGGAAGTGAACCCGCATTTGCGTGGAGGGAGAGTGGAAAACCATTTAGGAAAAACCACCCCCAGTTCACCCGACCAAGATTCGAACCTCGATCTCCCCGTCCTCAGCAGTCGAGCAGTCTTGATCTTAATAAAATCCCACATTTGTAGCTGACGATTTCCGCACGTCCATCACATACTCTGCCTTAAAATATGAGAGAAGAATGACCCTAGGCACGGGACGATTCCTGGATAGCTCAGTGGGGAGACCATTGGCGTACTAAGCTAAATGTCCCGGGTTGCTTTCCCGTGTCCAAGTGTTATTTTTCAATTTTCAGAATATTTATTAAAGTTTAAAAAGTAGGGCCCACCTCTGTCATCTGAATTAACTATAATTTCCATAATATAAATAGTAACTCCATTTCAGTATCAACTAATTTCAGTGTGAATGATTTACAAAATGAAAAACATTGTAAATCATGGCTGATACAGTAAAAACAATTCAAACAACTACCTTCATCGAAGATAGTCCAACAATAGTTATTAATACCAATAAAATAAAGTTTGGTGAGAATGTTTTGATTTATTGTATCATTAAATTGAACCTTGTCTGACTAACAAGGTTCGTTAACATGTGTTGAAAAACTGTAATTATTCAAATAAACAATAATTAATGTTAGACATTATGAAGAATTGTAATTAATTGATGATAGTTTGCTAATATTACTAACTCCAAGATATAATAATAATCTGTTTGCTATTGGGTGAAATAACTAAATAATTACAAATTATGATAGATGGGTGTATTTTCCCTCCCGTTTTAGACTAGACTGCCAATGACAGGGATATTGTGGTTTAAATCCCGGCCAAGTGTATTGAGCGTGGTTTTTAATCAATGGATTTTAACCATCCCACCAAACAAATTCGGGTACACTTCCTCTAAATTAAACTTTTCTCATTCCTAACTGATTACAGTAATTAGTACAACCGTGTATAACCTGAGCAGGTAGTAAGGCGTGGAGCTAAAAAAAAACAGTAATGAGTGAAATTGTCTATTAATAAACTCTTAAGTGAGCTATACCGACCGAGTGGTCGCCGCCATTAGCTATGAGAGTACCAACATATGCGGGTAATGGGTGTCATTTGGTCAGCACAACGAGCCCTCCAGCCACTACACTCAGTTTTCTAAACCGGAGGCGCTACTTCTTTATTCAAGTTTCTCTTCATTTCTCTTCACGAGGCTGAGCTTGTACCCGTTCCAGACCCACTGATTCATAGACATATTTTAGAAACGCTGAAGATCGAACAAGGGATTTGTATCGAGAAATTGTGCCCACAAGAGCACAAAGACGTCAATTCCAGTCAAATACAGTATGATGTGTTCAAAGTGAAGCTCCAACGTGTCAAGCACGTCTGACCATAAGGACCACACTGGACATTTAAAATATTCCTAATTCCACAAATCTTAGCACCAGTTCCCAAAGGAAACCGTAAAAATTACAATTTTAAAATCCTTACTATACCAAAAATAAAATTAAGATAACATAAAATTTTAAGACATCTATATTTTCTCAAGAAAGATTTGAAACGTTATATTTGTATCAAGTGTGTGAGTGGCTGTAGTTCTCTTGTTGAAGTCTCGTTCAAAATGGATGAAAAATGTGATCACTCGGGCGTTTGTTTCTTTTCATGAGTGAAAATACACTTGTTTGTTGGAAAACTTTTACATATTTGGTACGCAAATTTAATAATTTTGTTTTATAATCGATGTATGTTTAGTAAAGATTAAAACTGTTTACACCAATCTTAATTGTTATATTTCCCCAAATAATAACTGATTTCCCCATATCATAATCTCAAATTGTGTACTCTTACAACACCTATACAAGATGAATCGAGCCACATTGTTTTTGGTTCATACAATGGTTGGCGGTCCACATAGAATCATTGATCGGGCTGAAAGATTGACATGTCTGCTGTAGATAATGTGGTATAGTTGGTTCAGTTCCTGACAAATCTGGATTTGTATGTGTAGCTTGTAGTGGATGTAGTATAGTTGGTTTAGTTCCTCACAAATTTGTGTTTGGATGTGTAGCTTGCAATGGATGCAATATTAGTTACTGACAAATCTGTGTTTGTATGTGTAGCTTGTAGTTGATGTAGTATAGTTTATTTAGTTCCTCACAAATCTGTGTTTTGAGGTGTAACTTATAGCGGATGTAGTATAGTTTATTTAGTACCTCACAAACTGTGTTTGGATGTGTAACTTGTAGTTGATGTAGTATAGTTGATTAAATTCTTCACAGATCTGTATTTAGAGTTGTAACTTGCAGTGGACGTAGTTTAGATTATTTAGTTCCTCACAAATCTGTGTTTGGAGGTGTAACTTGTAGTTGATGTAGTATAGTTGATTAAATTCTTCACAAATCTGTATTTAGAGTTGTAACTTGCAGTGGACGTAGTTTAGATTATTTAGTTCCTCACAAATCTGTGTTTGGAGGTGTAACTTATAGTGGATGTAGTATAGTTTATTTAGTTCCTCACAAATCTTTATTTATAGTTGTAACCTGCAGTGGACGTAGTTTAGATTATTTAGTTCCTCACAAATCTGTGTTTGGAGGTGTAACTTATAGTGGATGTAGTATAGTTTATTTAGTTCCTCACAAATCTTTATTTATAGTTGTAACCTGCATTGGACGTAGTTTAGATTATTTAGTTCCTCACAAATCTGTGTTTGGAGGTGTAACTTATAGTGGATGTAGTATAGATTATTTAGTTCCTCACAAATCTGTGTTTGGAGGTGTAACTTAAAGTGGATGTAGTATAGTTTATTTAGTTCCTCACAAATCTTTATTTATAGTTGTAACCTGCATTGGGTGTAGTATAGTTTATTTAGTTCCTCACAAATCTGTGTTTGGAGTTGTAACTTATAGTGGATGTAGTATAGTTTATTTAATTCCTCACAAATCTTTATTTATAGTTGTAACCTGCATTGGACGTAGTTTAGATTATTTAGTTCCTCACAAATCTGTGTTTGGAGGTGTAACTTATAGTGGATGTAGTATAGCTTATTTAGTTCCTCACAAATCTGTGTTTGGAGGTGTAACTTAAAGTGGATGTAGTATAGTTTATTTAGTTCCTCACAAATCTTTATTTATAGTTGTAACCTGCATTGGGTGTAGTATAGTTTATTTAGTTCCTCACAAATCTGTGTTTGGAGTTGTAACTTATAGTGGATGTAGTATAGTTTATTTAATTCCTCACAAATCTTTATTTATAGTTGTAACCTGCATTGGACGTAGTTTAGATTATTTAGTTCCTCACAAATCTGTGTTTGGAGGTGTAACTTATAGTGGATGTAGTATAGTTTATTTAGTTCCTCACAAATCTGTGTTTGGAGGTGTAACTTGTAGTGGATGTAGTATAGTTTATTTAGTTCCTCACAAATCTGTGTTTGGAGGTGTAACTTATAGTGGATGTATTAAGAGATGTTAGTCAAGTGGACTGAATGTAGCGGTTGTTACAAAAATAGATGTTTCCAAGCCAAGGCGTATGTATGTGTGTGATTGGCTAGTTGGGTCACGTGACCCCTTGCGTCTCGGGGATCCCCCGTAATGAACTGCAACCCTTGCGGCATCTTGTCGTCAGACTCCTCTCTCCCTCACCACCCATGGCCCCCAACCCTGAACATGTTGTTAATCCAAGTAGCGCGGCCCGTAATACTGACATTACAGCGGACAACACCGGGCCAACAGACTGCTTCGCGTCGCTCGACGTCTCAAATTACTCCTTACACTCGTAATCCTATAAATCTCGCTAGCCTTGACTATCCACTCCATTGCAAGTGGTTTAAAATATAAGAACTGGTTTTCAACCAGTGGGTCACGACAGAACGAAAATGCCACACTAGGTGGTCCAATCCTACTTCATCAATACATAACACATATTACTACTAGTACTACTACTACTACTACTGCTACTACTGCTAATAATAATAATAATAATAATAATAGTCATAAAAATGAAGCCACACTGGTGGTCACGCGATTTAGGACATCGAGCTCACAGCATATCGGATTGCTGATATGAATCCCAGCTGGGTGCGATGCGAAATATATAGTTTTTTTTACCCTTTCCTTACGCCAATAGGAGTACATATCAGTGGCGTGGCGTGGAACGTTGCGAGGGTAAGAATATACATGCCTCACAAGAGAATGTATGTTCTCAATAACTGATCAATAAGTGTAAAATTGAGGTAACAAAGGTACAGTTTAAACAAACTCTGCCTACCCTGGCAAGTGGTAGCAGGCCACGTCACGCCACGCTAGCAGAAAGTGAGGCCGATAAGAGGGTTGGCCAAACCCCATGTCCCCACATCTTTGAGAGGATCAACTAGACATTTAATTTTATTTATGCTCTCTTGTCAGTCAGAATAAATAACTTTAATAAAATGCACTGAAAGATCTTATGTCTTTTCCAACCACATATTTGTGCGATCAAGCCTTTTCTGCTCTTTGTAGAGTAAAAAATGCAAAAGTATATCGTCAAATGTTGAATCAAATTTCAATTCCATTCCTCACATTAATAATAATCAGTGATTAAAAATTTACAAATATAATACATATTAGACTTTCTTTTAATTTTTATCGTAATTATTTTAACATATATTTTATTTTCATTTATATTTTAATTATTTTTACACTAAAAAAATGGTATGGAAATCCTCACGGACTTTCTCACTCTATTGTTTGAAAATTGAGATAATTATTTACTCAAAACTCGTAATATAAGTGAAACGAAATAATATACACTAACAAACCCGAGCAAAAATTGCGTTATACTTAGATAAAACATTATTTGACTCCTGGTTTTAAAATTTTATAATTTTTAGCCTAAGGAATTAATGTTTTCATTTATATATTTGGATAAATAAAAAAATAGATACTATGTCCAAAAGGGTCAAACCTACGTATTAAAATTACGACTTCTGGTTAAAATTTTCTATGTTTTATTAGGTGTTTCACATCTTTATCTTATCGCATTGCTATTAAATTCCTCAGTTAGATATTTTGACCAACAAAAACGTAAATATTGAGTATTGAATCTAGAATGAGAGATAAATTATTGATTACAAACATTTCCCCTAAGAGGTTAAAGGAAAAAGAACATAAAACCATTTGCGAGAGTAGCTAATATTTAATTACTATATGGAATTAGAGAATTATTGCGTTAAAGCATAAGTATTATCTCTTTAGGCCTACACTCTGTCGAGTTTGAAAGGTAGCAACTTATAATTCACTGAGCCCGTGAGGTATGATATTCCTCCACACATGACTGCAGAATAGTTTGCCTAGCGACGCCCAACGCCTAAGTTAGAGAATACCTTAAGTCGTTAAATTATTTCTTGACTGTTGGGAAGGAGTGATGGGGTATGGGTTATGTCTTTTAGCAATGCCCGAATGGTTTTATTTAATAAATTAATTTTAATTTATTGTTTTGATAATGATAAAATCAATAACTAATATTTATATACTAAGTTAATTAATTATTTTTGCTCTCATTAACATGCGGGGTGGTATTTTTTTTAGCTATTAAAAGTTTAATAGCGTCAAACGTTATTTGGGCACTGTTGCCCACATTGATGGACCATATAAGAATTTCTTTTTGTCCGCATGAGCACCGAAGTTGTATAATATACATTATTTACCGTATTTCCTAAATATTAATTTTACTTTGTAATTTCGTTTAATATAAAATATACAATATTTTATTTTGTGAGTGTTTCGAGCAGATATCACACTGGTCCATAATCTATTATTAACTCAGGGCTTTCTTTTTTAAGTTCAATCAATAATGTTTTTACCAAACTGAGATTATCAACAACTCTCAGACCCGCCCCGGTGGCGTAGTTAGCTAACGCGCTAGTTTACTGTTTAGCTTGACTGACAAAGATGTGGAGATCAAGTTTCTAATATCGCTCGGGGGAACTTGGGTAGTTTTTCCTAAGTGGTCTTACATTCTCCCTCCACGCAAATGCGGGTTCCTTTCCTCTAACTCCAACCTTTCCAATTCCTAACTCATTAGAGTAATTAGTACTTAGGCGTATTACCAAAACGGGTAGTAAGATGCGGTGATAAAAAAAACCTACCCTCAAAGTTATACACAGTCATAATAACTTTGAAGAAACAAATAAATTCACTTTTATAACTAAAATATGTCCAATGGATGAGATTTATCTATATTTATTTTTTGTCCACCCGGAAATAATATAAAATATTTTAAATTAGGATTGGGACCCTTAAATTACAGAAGTTTTTTTTAAAAACTCAGTTTCTTACAAATAAAGTAAAAATATTTTAGAGTTAATCTGTTACTTAAGTTACATGTGTGGAATATAATAATTAATCATTAATAAATTTATAATTGGCTATAAACAGTAATGAAGATTCTGGAAAAGGGGAGACTTACTTTATGTTTCCATGTAAAACCAATCAATGTGGGCAACAGTGCCCAAATAACGTTTGACGTGGTTAAACTTTTAATGGCTAAAAAAAATACTAGCCCGTATGTTAATGAGAGCAAACATAATTAATTAACTTGGTATGTAAATATTAGTTATTGATTTTATCATTATCAGAACAATAAAGTAAAATTAATTTATTAAATAAAACCATTCGGGCATCGCTAAAAGACATAACTCCAACCCCATCACTCCTTCCCAACAGTCAAAAAATAATTTAACGACTTAAGGCCTTCTCTAACTTAGGTTTTGGGCGTAGCTAGGCAAACTATTCTGCAGTCATGTGTGGAGAAATATCATACCTCGCGGACTCAGTGAATTAGAAGTTGCTACCTTTCAAACTCGACGGAGTGTACAACTAAAGCTCACAAAATTGTATTAATATACTTGCCAATATCTCAGACACTGTTGGTTTTATTAAAATATATTTCAAATAAAAGTATTTTATTTTTAATAGTACAACAATTTTGCAATGATAAGTTATTTAGTATCTTAAACAGTTGAGGAGTTACGGAAATTTCCGCTTCTGTAAAGTACCCTAAAAGTGATTCTCATGAAAAAATGAATATAGCCATTTTCTTATAATCTTAATCAACGCCTAGATGTTAATTTTAATCAAAATCATTAGAGGAAATTTTGAGAAAATCAATTTTTCTCTTTTCGTTTTTTATTAATCTACTATTACTTTTAGGGTTAAACAGACACACAGACAGACGGAATTGTAAAAACTACTTTTTAGGGCTCAACGGGTCATGAGACGTCGACATTCATCAAAACTTCGGGTTAGATTTCTTACGGTCGCAATACTTGACCTTTAACGTGTTAGAAAAGTTATAAACTATATATATAGAGCTTGAAAGTTATTGGTTTTATAAAAATATGTTTCAATTAAAAGATTTGCATTGTAAATAGCCCTACATATTTGCAATGAAAATTAATTTCATATCTCAAATAGTTTCAGAGAAATTATATTGAAAAAATTTCTCATCAGACCAGAAGTGGGAAACTGGGGCAGTGGGGAAAGCATGACACGTTTACTAAGGTGGAAAATTGTAGCTCTCTGTTTCATAGCTTCAATTTTAAACACTGTAATCAAATACATATATTTAATGTGTAATTATCTAGGACTTAAGTGGTTTACCAGATTTTTGAAGAGTTATTATTTTATTACAATAGCTTATATTTGACAGCAGCAAAAGCTAGCACACCATTTATATCTTTCTTTCTCTTCACTGAAATGTAGTAGCATTGTGGCATTGAGACAATATCCACTTTCCTTTAGTCAAAAATATCTTGATCTATCTTAAAGAAATGTAGTAGCGCTGTGGCATTGAAAGAATTTCTACTTTCCTTTGGTCAAGACTATCTTGATTTATCTTAAAGAAATGTAGTAACATTGTGGCATAGAAAGAATCTCCTCTTTACTTTAGTCAAAACTATCTTGATCTATCTTAAAGAAATGTAGTAGCGTTGTGGCATAGAAATAATCTCCACTTTCCTTTAGTCAAAATTATATTGATTTATCTTAAAATAAATGTAGTGTCATTGTGGCATAGAAGGAATCTCCACTTTCCTTTAGTCAAAACTATCTTGATTTATATAATAGAAATGTAGTGGCATAGTGGCACAAAGACAATCTACACTTACCTTTAACCAAAACTATCTTGATTTATCTTATAGAAATGGTGACAGATTATTCAACAATTTCAGATAAGGACTTTAAAAGGGAGATAATGTTTTTTAACGTGAAAATAGTTGGACCTATTTGCGTAAAACTACTTTATATGCCAAAAATGAGGCAGCTTACTCAATACTACATTTAATATTTGTGTATTTCATTAAACTGAAAAGCTTTATGTATAAAACAAAACCAAAGAAAAACATAATATTATGTCTTTGTTGCAAGATATTGAAATCACTTTAAATTTATGTTGACCTCATGAAGAGAAATGTAAGAAAAAATTTAACTCGAGATTTTATTGGTGTTGACGTTTTCTAACCCCATGAAAACCAAAAAGTTGTTTTCCGCCTGCCTGTCTATATGTACCTCGGTCTAAAACAGAAAATATTTTACTGATCGAGCTAAAACTTGGTGTCTAGGATTATTATAAGTTTCCCACAAAGAGATTTTTTGATTTAAATATCTAACTCTAAAATTAAGGGAAGTTTACTTAAGGTAAACAATATTTTAAAAATATAGTGTTCCACAAAAACGTGTCCAAATATTTTGATTAAAACTCGTATCTTGGCAGATTTTGGCATTACAAATAAAATGGCGCATCGGGAAAATAACTTAGACTAAAGCGAATACTTCCAATTTTGATAATATCTCCGTAATTCTTTGAGAAACGAAATAACTTACCATCACAAAGTTATAGGACTATTTTATATGAAATATATTTTTATCAAACCGATAGTTTCTGAGCTATTGGCAAACATATTCTTTAAATGGAGGTCTAGGAAATGGAGCGTGGATTGTTATGTTTTTTGGTGAATAAAAATGTTACTTTGTTCTCATTGTTTCTGTAACAGTGTAGACTCTGTGCTCTTTGGTAGAGTGTTTTCACAAAAAAGAATACTATTTAATTTAATCTATTTTGCGAGTTTTTAGTAAATATATATTTTTTATGTAAAGTGAGAGAGTTTGTGTGGGTCATGGTACCATTTATTTGTATCTCTGGCCGATATATTTTAAGACTGTCTTATTGTCTGCGTCTGCATAATGGCTTGCCATTAATATAATATTGCCTTTTAAATGTTCTGTGTTATCCGTGTCTTGGAGCACCTGATTATAGTGAAAGCCGTTAAATTATTGAATCTACCTTTGTTTGAACTGTAATTCCCCGGACATACAAGCTCTCGACCGCGTGGTACCCAGTACAAACACGCCAGTAGTAGAGGAGTTTGTACCATTGAGCTACTATCCGTCAGATCGTCTCGCCTATAATTACCCGGCAATGTTTCACGGTGGCTTGGACACTTGTTGCTGGCTCATTTGCCAGTGGAGGTCTCGGAGACATTACGTGAGAGCCGGAATACTATTAGTTTATTGATTCATCACACAAGACGCTGGTGTTGGCTACTATAGGGGTTGATTGTTGGGATACCGACTGAATGGGGACTTTTGGGGGGACAAGGTCCACATGGTTTCAAACTGTAATGTGTGCGCGCGCTATAGCATCCCCATTGTTACTAGTGTGGTAATGGCAGGATTAATACGTGACACTATCATCTATTATGTTTTAAATGTTATCACTCCGAAACATGAACTAACAAAGGGAAATAGGATGAGTAATACTCATTTTAAAGAACCTCACCAGTATTTACCTGGGTATATAACTAGTGTACGGAAAATTTATAGAAGCACCGGAACATCTGAGTGAATGAGCGTGTGACGTCACTCGGTTCACAAGCCACATACCCAAAGATAATAATGAAAGACAAACCAAGAGGTACTTTTTAAAATATGCTTGTTAAAACTTGGATCACGTTTTAAAATTTTAAATATATCTATACATATTTAAAATTCACTCCAATATACTAGACAGAGTTATATAAATTAAACTTAATTTATTAACATATGATTAAACTTACTTATCTGGCAAATAGATTGTAGAAGTAGCTGAAGAATATCTCCATATCCTGTCGGTGTACATCTAGGACTAATATCGTGTTTTGAGATTTATTTAAAAATAGCACAGCTTTATCTGTTTCACTTTCAAGCAAGCCGCAATTTGCAATAATAACTTGCCTAAGCTAGTTACAAATAAGATTAGCCTCAGACAAATTTTCATTTCATATGGAAGAGGGTGGTCGTAAAACTGTCCCATTCCTTGGACTACACAAAATAAAAGTGTTATAGGGTGTCTTGGTTCAACCTGTGAGTTGAAATATATTTTGCTTGCTTTAACTGTCTTTTAAGAGATACGGTGGAAATTAAAACTCCCAAATTGATGCCTTTTTCCCCAAGTCTGGTGTTAGTTACGTGTCAGCCATACAGTTCAAAATATCTTGTGCCTCATGCTACACGCCGTATAAATTCTTAATAACCATTATAAAATTGACAAAAATACTTCAGTTAAAGACGTCAAACGTATCGTAACGTAACGTAAAATTCACAAATTCAGATGTTTATTTTTCCCCAATAGGGGGCTATTTTCGGAAACGCTCAGATATCCACACACTAATATTATTTCCTCCTCGATCTAATAAACAGGTAAAAATGATACGTACAGCTGGTTCCAACGCTATTTTTACGTAAACATGATTTACTCATTTGTTCATCAATATTGTAAAAATCAGTCAACTTCTAATTGCTATTAAGACCTCTTACCATAATAATTTTGTGGCCCAAGAATCGTGTTATTTTACTGATCATAACAAACTCTAGAGTTAATATTAATTTTTTTCAAGGGAAGTCACATACAGCTGAAAGGAATCCGTGCTAAAGTTTTCACTTACGTTCTTTCTATTTCGGGACGAGCTTGAAATTATATTTTCCAGTACTTTTATGTTCAGATACCAAGTAAAAACATTTCCTATTTATTACGGACAAATGTATATTTTACTTTTCAACTGATTTATCTCAATGCTAATAGTAGAAGAATGTAATTACTTGTTGGTTTGTTTTTTCTGTTCTTAAAATATCGTATCTGTGATTCTGTAAAATAATATTGCTATTAATATTTTATTTTATTTGTCTCTCATAGTTTCTTAGAATTTATTTTCACACTATAGCTCTTGCCTGAATTTTGCTTTGAGAATAATTGATTTTTCTGTCGTCTAAATGACCGCAATTATAATGACGAGATACATAATTGCTCTTGGGTAAATTTAAAGTTTTGTTGTAGATTTAAATCATTTTCCTATATCTTAGTTCTTTCATATACATACCACTTGTGCTTTGTTGATTTTCTTCGTCCAATTGAGGCTGCTCAGTTTTAAAGGGATATTTATTTGGAGAAGGTGTTGCTATTCTTTTTTGAGATCTCTTTGAGATTTCTCATTTGTAACATAGCTTTTTACCCGCTTCAGGGGACGAATTTTCTGAGCTATCACTCAAGTGTTAGACTGGCCTGCTGATGATGGGGAAATCGGGGTTCTAATCCTGATTAGGTCTGCTGAGAGCTGTTTTCTTAAATTGTTTAAAATTCTCCTTCCACGAAAATGCTGGTCAATTTTCTCTAACATTCTTCCTTACACATCCCTAACCCATTAGAGTAAATACCATGTATGCATATAACCTGAACAGATAGTAAGATGTGGCAATGAAAAAAGCAAAACACATAGCTTTTGTCTCTCTGTCTGTACAAATGTTTAGGGATGGTGATAGTGTTTAGGGTTAGTGAACTTTTTACTAAAAAAAATAAGTAGTCAACTTTGTAATTGTTTAAAACCTATAATAAGCAAAATGTGTGGGACATATTCGAACAAAATATTTATTAGGTGTAAATTTATTTTTACAAATTGTGCTCCCTCGTGTGACAAATTTCCAGATTTTTTAGAAAATGACAAAAAATATACATATATTATTATCCTTAGAGTTCTGTTGATTATTTATACAGACGAAAACAGCAAAACTTGACTTTTTTTTTAGTTTAAAAATCATAAATTATTAAAATACAAGAAAGTTATCAAATAAATGAACAAAAAGCATATATACAATAAAACACAAAATAATAGAGAGTTAGAGAAAATCAAAAACCCCTAATTGTATCTATAATAATTTAATAATATTAGTGAAGTAAATAAATTAGCTAAACAATTATCTAGAATGCAGATTTTTGTGTTCATAATATTAAAGCTAGTTAAATTAATAATTGAAAGTTGTAGGTATAATGAAGTAGCTAACTATTGACCAAAAAGCCCTACTAGACTCTACGCCTTTAGTCTTGAACACAGATAAAGAAATTGTATTTAATATTACTTATGATATTTTGTAAAAGTTATATATATTATTTCATCAAAATATAATAGTGAACATTAAATTTCTTTGTTGTTTAAGTGGATTATTTGTTTTGTGTAAATGCTATTTATTATCTCAACAAAATATAGTTTTGAGCATTAAAGGATATTTAAAATGGTATTTAATATTACTTATGAATTTTTGTAAAAGTTATATATAGACCTATTATTTCATCAAAATATAGTTGCGAACATTAAATTATATTTAAAATTGTATTTAATAAAACTGTTGTTTCTAAAATAATTTTACTCGTTGGCGTAGTTGACTGACACGATTGTTTCGTGTAGTGGCGGACGGACGGCCGAGGATGGGGGAGTTCGAAGTTTGAGTCTCGGTCGACTAAACTTGGGGTGTTTTAACTTTTTCAACCAACATTTATAAAATAATACTACAATAACGATGATATTTTATAGGTATTAATAGTATATCAAAATAGATTGCTACAGATCAATTGTCTTGACGTATGAATACGTGAAATTATATCTTGTGGCTTTTATAGTTGTTCCTATGAAAATGGAACTGTAGTTCGGTGAGACAGTTCTCAGCTGTCATGTTCATCTCTAGGATTCGATTCGAATCTCGTTGGAGTGCAGTGGGAATAAATCTCGATATTGAGATTTTCGATCTTGTTTTCTCTCTTGCGTTCCCGGCTGGTTTATCCGCATATTTATATTAATGGAACAGAAAGCTATAATAATAAAATAAAGTGTTTGTCTGTGTGTTTGTTTGTGTGCGGTGCCCAGCCAAAACTACTGCACGAAGAGATCTGAAATTTTTAACATAGGTGTACTGGAAGGAGTCCGAATGCACCTTGAAGCTGGATTTTTGATTAACTATTTAATTAGGCTATTGTTCTTAACACAATACCACAGTGGGTCACGGCACAGCCGTGTTAGATCGCTAGTTATGAATAATTTAAAAGGTAATTGTGCCCTCATTTGCGTTTAAGGTAGATAATTAAACTATTAAAAAACCCATCAATTTCTCCGACAATATTTGAACACCGTCACTGGCAAAAAAGACTAGGTCCTTGGGTAGCAATCTACCGTCACAATGCATTTTATACGTAGAAGGTCGCATGATCTGGAGCGTCACTAGACGGCCGATGACAGAGTGATCAACGTTTGAAGAAAATGTGGGTACATTTTCTACCCGGTCTAGAAAAATCTGGTCAACCAACAAAGCCCCTTTGAAAATGGTGGGGTTGCCGGAAGTACGACCGTTCTGACATAAATTAGCCCTGCTAGAGATATCTAGGTTTAAATCCCGGTGCGCACGCCGTCTAAATATCAGGCTCGTCTAATTCTGGTGGGGGGGGGGGATGGAATCCCCACCGTGTAAACTGTAAGTATTTCTCTCTCCGGACTATTTTCTTGATCATCCCTACCACACCTTTTCCCAGAAAGAGTACGTGTCACACATATAGTTATGGTGGGGGAGGTCGTGAGTTCGAATCTCACTCGGGTGAATTGGGTGGTTTTCTACTCTCCCTCACTACACGTAAACTTTGAAACATTACTACCTTACTCCTCCAGTCAATGACGGATACCTACATCCACGCATCTCGACGGACGATACCATACAACCAATTTTAGTAGACTTTTGTGGTGTATGATAGTGTAGCCCCTAACTGAGGATTCAGTGGCCACTTATTGTGCATAATTAGAGTTATGTCAATGTGTTCTAGTTGTCACATAACCGGTAAAAAAAACATTACCACATTGGGGTTGCAACATTGTGATGACTAGTTGTGACATCACTGGGAAAAAACCCATTGCTGAGGGTAGGGTTGCCAGAGTTAATGGCCTAGCTCACGGTTTCAAGGTCACGATCTATTCCTGTCTTGTCAAGCCACCAAACTGGCGCTAGTCATCAGGGAAAACCCATTGCAACATAATTCAAGGTCACTATTTATTCTTGTCCTGACGTGTCTTGTAAACCCACCAAACTGCTGCCAGATATGAGTCATCAGTATTCAACCCTGTTATTACTTATGAATTTATATAGTTATATATTATTTCATCAAAATAAAGTTGAGAACATTTCTGTGGTTATAAGTGACTCGAGGAATAAAATGGTTGTGTTCACTTTATCCTTGTGTAGCAATCTATCGTCACAATGCATTTTATACTTGAATCGATGGTCACATAGTCTAAGGCATCACTAGATGGCTGATGACAGAGTGATCGATGTTTGAAGCAAATTCGGGTACATATTCTACCTGGTCGACCTGAAAAATGGTGGAGGTGCAGGAAGTACAGCTGTTTTAACAGCCATTAACTTTGCTAAATATATTGAGGTTTAAATCCCAGTGTGCACGCCGTCTAGATGTCAGGCTCTTGGAGGGGGAAAATCGAATCATTGGTCGCAGAGTGGCCATTTAGAAAGCACATCTGAACCGGCGACCTTCAGAAGGCCACGACCGATGCACCAAGTGGCCTTGGAGCCAAGGGGAAAACACATATGAACCAGTGACCTTCAGAAGACCACGACCGATGTACTAAGCGGCCTTGTGGTTTCACGATTCTTCAACACGGTCGTTGTCACCCTCTTTCGAAATTTACAACAAGTTTGCGACATCTGACGACCTCACAAAGAGAGGGATATGGTGAAATGAGAACGGGGGAGGGCAAGGGGTGAAGGGAAAGGCAGTCCAACAGAGTCTTGTGAGAGTGAGAATTCAGTGTAACTTAGTTCGTGCTGTGCCGGGTGATGTAAGGAGGGTGGGGAGTGAAGTAAAAGTAAAAGGGAC
Organism: Timema californicum; assembly: GCA_902141385.1. Taxonomy (NCBI): domain Eukaryota; kingdom Metazoa; phylum Arthropoda; class Insecta; order Phasmatodea; family Timematidae; genus Timema; species Timema californicum. Next base: position 87,096 of record CABFOW010002217.1, on the reverse strand, counting down.
CTTATGGCCGTGATACGCTGTCAGCTGCTCAGTTGTCACACTCTTACTTAAGTGGCCAGCCAGAAAAGATGCTCCCAGCGCAGCAATGCTGAGGGAGGGGCACCCAGCGCCGTGGACTGCACGCCAATAAATAAAAAACTACTATGCCCCATCCCAATCCTAACAAGACATAAATAACCAATGAGGACAAATAAAAAAGCCGTGAGCATACATAAATGACCATTGAGCACAAATAAAAAAGCAATGAGAATATATAAATAACCATTGAGAATACGTAAATAATCAATGAGAACAAATTAAGAAACAAGTTTGGACAAGAATAAACAAGTTTGGAACACTGGAAAGGGGTTAGGAGGAGGGGAGGGGAGTTAGGAGGAGGGGAGATGGTCTGGAGGAGATAGGTGGAAAACCAACAGCCAATCAGATAGTGAGGGGTGCGTGTTCACGTCATAGAATTCAACCAATCCTGGCCTGATTTAGCTTGGCCACCCAACTACTTAGACGTGTATAAAATTGGTCCAATATTTTTTAAATAAAATTTAGTCTACGTTTTATTTTATGATTCCAAATACTTTATAAATGAAGTGACGTGTGATAACGAGGAAGATGGAGCAAAGAATTTACGACGTGACTACAAATTTGGATATATAGAAGTGTTTACCAACCCGACTACCTAAAAGACTACAAGGGCATTAATCAGGGATTATGTAACCATATTAACATTTTAAACATATTTGCATCTTGTATCATCAACGACGGAGACTGCAAGACCCTAAGACACTACATCCACATTCACTTCTGTTTTTGTCAAAATATCAATTTTTTCCTACTTAATTCACTGGCATACATTAATTTGCAACTTTAACATTTTTAAAAATATATTAATTTTAATTCTTTCACACAACGACTCTGATGAGATACATTATAAGCAGAGTAATTGATTCAATATATAGCAACTAGCTATCAAATCAAAATTATTTATATTATTGTTTATACTTTTTATGTGTAGATTCTCTAAATTTAAATATATTCTTCTTCAATGTAACATATAGCATACATTTGATTTCTGCCATATCTTATACTATTTTTTGCTGATTTTACTTTGTTTCTTAAACTCATTAATACATTTATATGATCGAAAAAAATACGTTTTTTTAAAGATAGTAAGTTAGGATTGTATATTTTTTATTTCATTTCTCAATTATAATTTTATATTTATAAATTAACATAGATCTGTCAGGTAGGGTATATTTTATTTTGAACACTAGTTTTATTGGCAAATACTATAATTCTTTTAAACATCAACCATTGTCGAATAAATTATTTGATATAACAATATTTTCCATTTTAATGTTGATTTTATTGTATCACCCACCCCCCATTCTGCCCCCTATAAATAGCATTGCTACCTGGAGCTGTAATGAATTTGGAGATGGGCATTGAACAAATAAAGGTGAGTCATGTGTTGACAATGTTGAGGTCAGAAAGTTGATGTGTAAGGAAAGTTGATTATTTTCCTTGAATAAAAAGTATTTGTATTAAACTTAAACATCAATGTATCATACCAAATGTTCATCTACCAGGCACTTTCTTTTTCTGGACAGTAGTTTCATTTGTCAAGCACTTACTTGTACTAACCTACAGCATCCTTGGTCAGGCACTTACTTGTACTAACCCACAGTTTCCTCTGTCAGTCAATTCCTTCTACTAACCTACAGTTTCTTCTGTCAGTCAATTCCTTCTACTAACCTACAGTTTCCTCTGACATGCACTTCCTTGTACTAACCCATAGTTTCCTCTGTCAGGCACCTCCTTATACTAACCCACAGTTTCCTCTGTCAGTCAATTCCTTATACTAACCTACAGTTTCATCTGACATGCACTTCCTTGTACTAACCCATTGTTTCCTCTGTCAGGCACCTCCTTATACTAACCCACAGTTTCCTCTGTCAGTCAATACCTTCTACTAACCTACAGTTTCCTCTGACATGCACTTCCTTGTACTAACCCACAGTCTAATTTATGAGTCACTTCCTTGTACTAACCCATAGTTTCCTTCTGTCAGGCACCTCCTTATACTAACCCACAGTTTCCTCTGTCAGTCAATTCCTTCTACTAACCTACAGTTTCATCTGACATTCACTGCCTTGTACTAACCCACAGTCTCCTCTCTTAGGCACTTCCTTGTACTAACCCACAGTTTCCTCTCTTAGGCACTTCCTTGTACTAACCCACAGTTTCCTCTCTTAGGCACTTCCTTGTACTAACCCACAGTTTCCTCTCTTAGGCACTTCCTTGTACTAACCCACAGTTTCCTCTCTTAAGCACTTCCTTGTACTAACCCACAGTTTCCTCTCTTAAGCACTTCCTTGTACTAACCCACAGTCTCCTCTGTCAGGCACTTTCTTGTTTCATACTAGATAAAATATATTATGTTTTAAAGTGTGCGGCTTATAACATTGGTATTTAATATCCACTGGTAGCTGTGTGTTTCCGGCTGGTTAACTCACCAGCTCCAGTGGGTATCCCTCAATAACCTCCCCGTATCTGTCACGAAGAGTCATTCTGTGGCCATGATGGAGCTGAACTGCTAGTAGTGCAGTATCGAGAGCGCGAGATTCATCTGATACCTCAGACCACGTACCTCATTCCGTCCTGGGCCCGCTACCCCCAACACATAGCAAGTAGCTGGTTATCATACAAGTATAGCCCACAACAGACCTAGTCAGCAATACGCTGACTCATGCGGGCAGCGATTGCTGTGTCGACGATTACGAATCATTTTCATTCACACAGATTCTTAATACTCATACGGTCTTTTTGCATTTTAATTTTAAAAACACCTAGGGGGAAGTATAGGGTATGCAACCATACTTGCATGGAGGAGAAACTATTACATAAAAAACACCATTAGTACAACTAGCCAGTGTATTGTGACTATTGGCAAATTCCTCGATTAGCTTTATGGGAATGCTACTGTTGCATTCTCGCAACAGATGTAATGATTTTGAAAATTAAAGGTGATTTGGTCGTATCCCCTCCAAGTACTAATCACTAAGCTCCTGCTGCGTAGTATGATGTCACCAAACATTTTTAAGAAAAGGTTTATTTTCTGAGATAGGCCTACGAGAGTTTTAATTGGCAACATACAGAAAAGTTGTGAATAAGCAACTGCGCCAGTCATGATGTCACATGTCTGACTCATTGCCGCCATATGTTTACATTGCAAGTTCTATCAAGTTGCTTTAGTTTTCTGTAGTTGTTATTCAAGTGTGGTCGCTATTATACAGAGAAGTACGAATTGAAGGAAGGAATTCAAGGAAGAAAGATATCTTTTCAACAAAAATATAATGAAATATATAGGAAATAATCTTTTTTATAAGGTTTTTTTTGTTCAAAATACGTTCTAATTGAAACTTATATTTGATTTATTGTTAGTTATTTTTTAGATTCGGTTACAAAGTTGTAGGCAATGTAGTTTTGTAATTATCATTTGCTATGTACTTAATTTATTTTCTAAAAATAAGTTATATTTTTGTAACAGTTTAATATTATTGTAATTTTTTAATAATATTTACAAAAATACAATACTATTTGAGTATTTATTTAATAACTAGCGTTTACCCGCCGCGGCTTCGCCCGCAATAATTGATCAAATCTTTTAATTTTTAACTAAACTGTTTTGGTCATATATCAAACTTTATTTTTTCAAATATCTATGAGTTTTTCTCAGTTCTAGCTGTAGATAATTTTGCCGTATTTTAATTTTCACTTTTAAATATTTCATAATAAAAGAAATATCTATTATTTAAGTTATCAATTATAATTTTTTTTTAAATTTTTACCTTCATAATTAGTAAGATAAATAAATAAATAGAACAATTATTTTTTTCGAACTACATAGCTAAAATCACGTTATATTTATTAGTATGAAACTACGTCACACTAATTACTATTTACCTTAATTACAAAATATTAAATCACAAATTCTTGAATAACATCATTTCAATAACATTATAATCATATATTTATTATTATTTAAAATCAAAGGTTTGGAATAGTCCTATGTATTATTCCAGGACATACTCTACCAACGTACAAAGTTTCATTCGAATCCGTTAACTTTATATTTCTTTACCTCACCTTTTTAAAGTTAGTAAAGAACAGTTCAAAACGAAAACTTACACACAAAAAATACTATTTAACTTTTATCATAAAGGTGACTTCGTATTTACTCGTGAAAACAACAAAATTTCTTTCAACTTTTCGCTCTGTAGAAATATTTTGAAGGTTGGATGGTGCTTAAGTTCTTGTTTTGAACTAATCTTTACTTTAAAAAATGGTGAGGTAAAGTAATATAAAGTTATTAATAGAATAATTTTATAATAACATTCATATTTACTCCTAAAATTAAATTAAAATCACAATATATAACTTATCTCTTATATAGGAAAAGTTTAAACATCAGTATTGTAAAATTAATATAATGTTGTTCCAGAACATACTCTACCAACTTATGAAAAAAATATACTATTGAACTTTTATCATAAAAATAGCAAATGACTGGCAGCACCATCTAACCTGCCAAATATTTCTACAGAGCGAAAAGTTGAGAAAATTTTGGTTGTTTTCACGTGTAAATACGAAGTCACCTTTATGATAAAAGTTCAATTGTATTTTTTACGCATACTTTTTCGTTTTGAACTGATCTTTACTAACTTTAAAAATGGTGAGGTAAAGTAATATTTTAATTATAATCACATTCATATCTACTAGTAAAATCTCTTATTTATACGAAAAATTTAAACAATAGTATTGTAAAATTAACGTAAAATCAAAGGTTGGGAATCGTCATATATGTTATTCCAGGACATACTCTACCAATGTACAAAGTTTCATTCGAATCCGTTCAGCAATTTTCGTGTGATTGAGTAAAAAACATCCAAACACACAAACTTTCGCATTTATAATATTAGCAAGATATTAATTCAGTTTTATGTATTAAAATATTTGTTTTTATTATTATTAACAACACTATAGGATGTTCCAAAAATGCAACAGCGCCCGTCATCATGATATATTTTAGCGCAGGTCCCCGAAAATTAATTCTACCATGAACACAACGTGATAGAAGCGATGATATCTATAATTTTATAAAGAATAATAAATCCATGATTAAAGTGATTATTGTCTCGTCTGACAGGAATCGATCCAGAAAACCTTAGCTCAGAGATTAGACGCACCTCTAATGAAGCTACGGTGTTGGCACAGTAACAGTTTTATTAGTGTATCATGTTTTTCACCTCATATGGATATTAGCATTTAATTATACTAATGTTGCAGAGCGGAGGAAACTTGAATTTACAGGAAATATACCTGGATTTGGGTGGAGGGAGATAGGGAAACCACATAGGAAAAATAAATCAGTGCATTAAGTTGGGACTATAGATCCGACATCCTCGTCTCTGACAAACCGGACCAGATGAAACTGACGTCTTTGTCCGTATGTCCACCTATACGGGTTAGATACTGTACATCAGGAGTTGACAAGTTTTTAGGATCTGGATCGACTTTTAAAATTATAAAATATCCCACGATCATCCATCATTTGCTCTTTTTATGGCTTATTTATTTTATTTTCATTCCTTAAACTCGATATATTCTCAAATATTTATATACTCATTTTCATTGAAAAAAAAACTATCTCTACAATCAAAGGGAAAACCATCTTCGGTGGCCGCATCATCTAAGGCGCTACTTTAGCATTGTGCTATACTGCCAATTAGAAGGAGATCAAGGTTCAAATCTCGATCAGTTGTACTGATTATATTTTTCCAATAATATGGTTTTACACTCCCGCCACATGCAAATGCGGGTACATTTCCTCCAAACTAAACCTTTATCAACCCTAACATATTAGCGTAATCAGTACATATCCGTATAACCTGAATGTAATAAGACATGGAGAGAATAATAACAATAATAATAAAGATGCTGAGGGTCCAGGTAATGCCAATTAGTCCAAACACAATGAAATAAAGATCCTTACCTACACTTCCAAGGGGTAAAGGGTGGGAAACGCTTGCGGCTAACGTAGGAAAGGACCGAATACATTACGGAATAAGCATTCTTTACAATTTACAGTCATCTTTAGAAGGCGAAGGAGATGGTAGGTTTCAGAGACAGCATCTTGCTCTTGGAGTGAGAAATAATTTCTTAAGGCGGATGAACCTTTTAGAGGCCAATGACATAGGATGCAGAAAGCAAGAAGGGGAAACCACCTTATTGAAGACCCTTATTGTATCCCTGGTCCCACTGGACAAAACTTTCATAGACATGGTTGTTCCCCATAGAAAATATTCCAGAGTAATAAACGCCTATGTGATAGTTAAGAATAACAGGAGAAAGAAGGAATCATCTAGTATGAGGGTTAGAGCTTGGATTGTGAGAACCAATAATAAATGAAAATTGGAGAACGAGAAGAAATAAATGGAGAGATATAACATCAGTACTCTAGGATTCAGAGAAGTACGATGGGAACGATAAGAGTAGATGGAGACCGGAGAATTCAAGATAATTTATAAAGGAGGGGATCATAAGGAAGGAAATGGTCTTAACCAACCAAGGACCACCACATTTGGATGAGAGCTTCACAGAGATCTTATCAGCTACTGAGCTAAGGGGAAAATTGTGGCAAAACACCTTGTAATTAACAGATACGTGAACAGGACTACGGCCTTGGTTGTAAGCCATTCTTCCCTGCGACGTACAACAACCCTCTATAAAAGGTAAAGTCCTCTACAGGAACCCATTACCCAGATTATAAATAATATCTCTACAATATGGGGCATCCTGTTGATGCTGAGCTAATGAGAAAAATGATTCCAGAATCGTACTGATAACATGAACAGAAGGGGGTTTAGGAGCAGAGAAGATAGGGGATAATCCCTCATTAATGCGAGAGGACATCCACCCCCACGTTGTCTTTGCCTGAGATCTGCTCCGTCCTAAACTTGAACTGAGACAATTTAAGCACCAAACGACCAATTTTCCCCAATTGTTTCGGATGGTTAAACATCCAGAATAAGGCTCTATTGTCGGTATACAGTTCAAACTCACGCTGCTACAAATAAACGGCAAACCTTTCAATGCCAAATAAGCAGGCGAAGCATTCCTTTTCATAAGCACTGTACCTTTTCTCGGGGTCGGTTAGTGCATTAATAGGAAAAGCGATGGAAATAAGGCCTTCCGGATAACGCTGGCAAAGTACAGTTCCAAGAACATGGGAGGAGGCATCGACCTTCAGTTCAAAAGAAAGAGAAAACTCGGGTATTTGAAGGACTATGGGAGAAACAAGGGCTTTCTTTAGTTAAACAAAGGCCTTTCTCTGATCACCTTCACAATTAAACGATACGTATTTCCTCTTTAAGGCATTCAAGGGGGCAGCCACCTCCGAAAAGGATGGAATAAACCTTGCATAGTACGCGAACATCACCACAAAACGATATACTTGTTTCAGGTTCTTCGGATAGTCAACAATGAGCAGGACGTGTTCCGGGTTTACAAGGAAATTACATACCCCAAGTACTTAATGCAGTCCGTATTCCAAGTTACTTTGTCAGGGTTAACGGTGAGTCCCACCTCACGTAAGCGTTGAAAAACTAATCTAACGTGTTCTTTATGCTCAGACAAGGACACACTATAGATACAAATGTCGTCTAAATAGTTTAACACGAACTTTAAATCCGACAAAATGTGGTCAAGAACCCGACTGAGAGCTGCCCTTCACAACTAATTCCCAGGGTAACCCTATTTAACCCATAGCAGCCCCAAGGGGTAACAAAGGCAGTAAACTGTTTAGAGTTCCCAGTAAGGGCACATTGAAGAAAGCTATCATTGTGACATATTAGACTATACACCCTGCACCCCCCTAAATGTTGACAGGCACTTTCAATAGTAGGCATCGGGTAAGGATAAATATAATTTGTTTATTAATCTACCGGTAATCAACAATCAATCTGTGGCTGCCATATTTTTTGGGAATAATGAAGACAAAAGAAGAACGAGATGATCTAATTACCTCCTTATAAAGAAGTTCTGGAATAAATTTCTAAATATTTCTAATTTTGAGGGAGGGGGAGCAAGAATATGAAAAAGATTTAACGGGATGATAGTAAGACAAAGATATCTCATAAGACATAATATCACATTTGCCCAATTTGGTAGTGATAATGTCAGAAAAACTTAGAATAGTGGATTTAAGCTCCTTAGGGGTGTTAGATAACATAAGGCCTTTTTAAAATTGGTAATTAAAAAAAAAGTATTTTAACAGTAGGGCAAAACTTGAAGTATAAGTGGCTATTCTTTAAGTCAACATGGGCTTGAGACCTTGACAAAAATTCCATACCCAAAATAACGTCATATGGAAGATTGTCGATCCTAAAAAAAGAGTGTTTCCATGAAAATCAATTAATTTTAATTGAAAGATCAACCCTTCTATCAGCAGTAATAGATTTACCATAAGCAATAACGAAAAGTTTAAGTTGGACGTTATATTCATTAGAGGGTAGTTGGTGCTGAACATTGTTAAGAAAGACAGAATTTATGAAAGATGCGCTAGACCCAGTGTCAACAAGTGCCTCACCAGACACTCCATTAATGAATACACTAATTAAAGGTTCAAGAATACATGGATGAGCAATGCGTTGTCCGGCAAAGCCATGCCTTTGACGGTATATAGTTAAGTTTTTTGCTCTACCCTTGGTTTTATAATCCCCCATTTGACCACAATTAAAACATTTGATGTTTGAGATCTTTATTTCTCTCTGGCCTAATTTACCTGAAGTGGGTTTGTGGTTTATATAGGTCTATATAGAGAGGAAGGAGACCTAACGACAGTGTCCGATTTAATTAATTGGGTTACCTTCGAGAAGAAAGGAGGGGAATGCAGCTCTAAATATTCTTGTTCAGCTAGCATAGAGTTTTCAATCAGAGGCGCCAGATAGTGTAACTCAGTCATAGATGATGGCTGAGAGAAGAAAACAAAATGTCGTCGAGTAAGTGGAGATACATTTTACAAAATGGTGAAACCAATCTATCTTTATTTTAAGTTAAATTCTATATAACCACCGTTTCATAGACAGATAAGATAAAGTTTCTAAAGGACTCATTAGGCTTTTGAAATGTATTCATAAAATTCATTTTAAATACCGTCTTAGCTCTAAGAGGGACTAATGTATTCAATATTTTGCTTCTACAGCCATGCCAAGGCAGGTTCTGGTTAAAACATTCTACCATTAATTGAGTCAAATGACCACTATTTTTACTTAAACACATAGCAATAAATTCAAATTCATTTCCTAATTCTAATTGCCAACATTTTTTTTAATTTCTAACATAAATTCAAATACCCTTTCAAAATTTTGACCATCACATCTCGGGATTTTCTCTAAGAAACCTGATAAAATTGTAGATTTATTTTTTTCGAAATGCCATTTGCTGAAGGTAAGTCAGTAAAATTGATAATATAAACAGGATCATTACTCATGATATTATCTGAGCTTTCAAGCTGACCTAAGGTAGGATTATCATTGTTAGGGGGGCTGTTAGTGATTCTGGCAGCATTTGGTTGGGGTAGTAATACTTTAAGAGCGATACGCAGCACATTCACCTCGGTATCCTCTGGTACCACACATCCCCTCTTCCTAATGGAAGCAATTAATTGGGCCTGTGACAGAAGATCTACCCAAGAAGTGGACTCACCCGGGATTTGGTTCTCATCAGTGCCATCAGGATCTCTGTTTGCCATGTTGGTAACTAGATACATAAAACAGAGAAAACAAGGAAGTAAAATATGTATTTCAATATATAAATAAATGTGGTTAATAACTTATCGAATAGGGCTAATTGGAATTATAGGATAGCGGAATAAATAGAATAGAAACATTTACAGTCAAGTCTTGTATGAGAGGTAGCGCATCTTTCACCGGAGGTTTATTTTCTTTAAACCCCAGGTACGTAAACAGGGAAAACATTCAAGATATAAAACTAGTAAAAGCGAAAATAAAAATGGATATATACAAATAGGCTTTAATGAGATCAGTTTGTCAGCACAAACATTAAAAATAATACAGGCACTATCCAGTTAGTGGAGTTTCAGGTTAATTGTGGATCCCTAAAATGGATAGCTCTGAAGCAAGTTATCTAGTGTTCCTACTCAATAGTTCTCAAGGCGGAAAGCGCCAACATTATTACAACACAGGCAGATCCTTGGTTATGCTTGGTATGGGTAGCCTCCCCATTAGAAACACAAATGCCACACTAGTAAATAAACAATTACACTTACAAGAATACCCTACCCAATAAGTGAAACTGTTAACTTGGTTAAGTAAACTAGCAGTCTTACTATAGAGGAAGAGGACTACCCATGCTAGTGAGGTTGGGTTAATCCATTTTAATTAAGTTACAATAGTTAGAAGATACAGAGTGTTTATTCCGGCCATACATATTCCGGCTACACTATAGATGAAAGTTCCAATCCAGAGTTATAGGCCTAAACACAAAATGTCCCAGAAAATAACCAATTGGTCCTAGCCAGACTTGAGGTGATCATACTCGAGATGGTCGACTATCAAACCCAGAAGGGGGAGACACGTCATCTCAAAGGGACGATATAAAAATTTGTTACAATCACGAGCCATGACTGGTGGGCAAAAGATCCACAAGTTAAGCACCACAACATGGTGAACAACAATCATTCAAAAACTCTACAAACTCGAGCCATGCCTGACGGGCAAAAGATCCACAAGTTGAGCACTACAATAAGGCAAACCACAATAATGGTGGGAAGCACCCCTAATAGCCCTAGGAGAGCTGACCAACACCTAATAAGGCACACAGCCAGGCCTGGAACAACCTAAGCAATCCTTTTCATGCTCGAAGGCACTGCAGAATACGACATGGTCATGCAGGCCATGGAGTGGGACTAGCTATTACCTAAACTGCAGGTCTGAAGGACCCAGAATATATCAGTGACATAGAACGTCCCAATTGGATAGCACTGCAAGCCATCTACTCCCTATAAATACTTGATTATAACGCTGCTGCAGACTTCTTCCGCCGATCAGGCCATTCCCTTGGTACCATCATCCCTTCCTTCCTGGAGTCGTAAATATGTCTTGATCGAAGATACGTGTGACTTTTTGTATCCTGGAATAACAATGAAGTAAGGTCTTCTTGTCACGCAAGCCACGGTGTCTTATAGCGCCAGAGAACGGTGAATGATAGAAGAGTAGTGGGGGAGGGTGAGAGGGGATGATGTCCCATGAAGTTCACTTCGGCATGTAAGGCATAACCAGCGAAAACTGCGCATGGCACGCCACCCCATAATTCAGTTCGATTAATTAAAAGCTCAACCTGATGAAGTGCAGCGTCGCTGGCTGAGAGAATAGCAGGACACGTCTAATGGAGCTCGTTTTCGGCAAAGTTGTTGTGGCGCGGTATGTAAAACACACATGTATAGATATGAGCATATTTTCAGCAATTAATGTACATTTTATTTCAAGACCATTATTTGTGGCAGTTGATTTGGGTTGTACGGAACTTGGCTAGTGTGCCCGTTACAGTTGGGTTGCTGTATAGTAAAGTACTGGATAAGGATATAGCTGAGGTGATTCCTGTTAGTGACAGGGTGCTATAAATCAGGATATTGAGTGACCTGGTGGATACCTTGATCATTCTAGTGTACTTGACTACGCCCAGCGCAGATGAGGAAGAGGTAGACAGGATGTATAAACAAATAAAATAGGTGTAGGAGGAGAATGGAAAAAAAGGTCACGTAAGAACCATGATTATAGGATACTAGAACAGTGTGGTGGGGAATGTAAGGTTAAGAAATGTAGTTGAAGATTATGTACTAGGAAGATGGAACGAAAGAGGAGAGTGATTGGTAGAATTCTGTGAGAGCCCTGATCTTGATTGCCAACACCTGATTTAAGAGCCACAAAGGAAGACTATATGAATTAAAGAGTCCTGTTGATAAAGACAGGTATCAGATAGACTTAATTATAATAAATTAACGGTTCAAAAACAACTTTAAAATAGCTAAAATGTTTCTTGGATTGGACGTTGTGGCAGATATTAGAACATGGCTGAAGCATATTAAAAAGAAACCACCTAAAGAAGTGTGATGTGGCAAAGCTATAAAACAAAGACGTTGAGGTCTTTGCAAGAATCATGACAGAAAAGCTGTAAGGATCAAGGCAGAGTACGGATGTATCATAAGAATAAGACATCATCAAGAACACAATGTTAAGGGGCTTAGAATAGGAGGTTGGAGAAGTAATAATGAAAGCAAACATGAAAGGTGTTTCACGCAGGACATGCTGGATAAAATGGATGAACGTTGGAGATGAAAATAATCATCCATCAGAAAAAAAAGACAAAATAGAAAACTGAATAACGAGTTGAGAAGAGTGACTGACAGGTCAAGGGAGGAGCAGATGGAGATACGGTGGGATGAGGTGGAAAAACTGGAAATACAAGGAAAAATTGGAGAAATGAATAGAACAACAAAGATTTTGATGAGGAACGACACCAAAAAAAAAACAAGCAAGGTATGCTGAATAAGCAAGTAAGTATAACATCATACACAGAAGAAAACAAGGAGGTATAGATGGGATATATAGATGAGATATATGATTCTCAGGCAGATCATAGAAGACCGGCGTTGGAAGAATATCTTGAGTGTGATGAAGAGGACTGTGGACCGAGGATATAAAGATGAAAAGTTGAAAAAATTATCCAAGATCTCAGGAAAAGAAAAGCCTGTACACAGGATAGAAAGTGATAGCCAAAGTGGAGGGTGATTAAACGAAAAAGATGAGCATTGGAAGAGGAGTGTTACAGGGATGTTGTATTTCATCAGCACTTTTCAATATATATGATGCAAAGTTGACAAATAAGGCTTTATAAACGGCACCAGGCATTGTAGTAGACGGAAAACGACTAAAAACCATTAAGTACGCGGATTATCAAGTGGTGTTAGCAAAGTCGAAAGAAGAACTGCATGCCATGATGGATGATATTATAAGAGAGGGAAAGGAATGTTGAACGAAGGTAAAAATCTGTAAGAGAAAAGTGGTGAGAGTTGGACGGATAAAAGGCAATGTTATTATATCCATTGAAGTGAAGAAACTAGAACAATTAAGACCGTTCAAATATTTGGGAAGTCTGGTGACTTGGAATGGATACTGTATGGAAGAAGCTAAAAGCAGGGTAGCTATAGGGAAGGGCACATATGGAAGTATTTGAGTATTACTGGCAATGGAAAGAATCGTACTTGGGTTAAGAATGAGGTTTGCAATGTGTTTCGTGTGGAGTGGGGTGACATATGGATCTNAATCAGAAAGAGAGAACAAAGATATTTGAAGGGGTTTTAAATGTAGTGTTTGAGAAAAGTGGAAATGGAGAAATGGATGGCCAGGTGAGAATTGAGGAAGTGTTGCGGACTATAGGAGATTATTGGAGCCTTATAAGGTTGATAAAGAAAAGAAAAACTTATTGGCTGGGCCACAAACTACATAGGGATTGTTTAATGTTGAAGATCATGTAGGGAAAATAAAGGGAAAAAGATGAAAAGGAAGAGGATGATTTGGAAAGCTAACATAAATCAAGAAAGGAAAAAGCTATAAAAGTATTAAAGAAGCTAAGTCCAAGGAAAATGTCTAGTTTTTATAGCACCATATCTTACTACCCGTTTGGGCTATACGCTTTTGTACTAATTACGCTGATGTTTTTAGGGATTATGAAGGTTGTATTCAGAAGAAGTGTGCCCACATTTGCGTGGAAAAATATATTTTCTAAACATCCTTAGTACACCCGATAGAGATTCAAGACTTAATCTCCTCGCCATCAGCAGTCTAATCTACTGCAAGGGACCATGCAACCACCGAAGCGGGTAGTATGTCCAGTTTATACCTATATCAGGAAATATTCTCAGAAGAAGAAGAAGAAAGAATAATAATAAAATACTCAGACTCACTACTCATTACCATATTTCCCTAACTCCTGGGCCTAAAAATTTAAAATCTAGCTTGGCAGGCAGGTAGCGGGATTGCCCCATATAATCAGAAAAATCTAAAATTGGGAAATTTTATAAATTAGGCTACAGGAAATGGGATGTCTATAATTTAAAAAAAATTTTATATGAGGCAGAAAAATAAAATTTGGAATAAATGTGGAGCGAAAACTCCAAATAGTTTAATAAGTCTTAAAATTATAGCGGGAAGGTGGGGGATCAATTTCTAAAAATAATACTAAGAAACTACTTACCAGTGTGGCAAAAAGCTGAATTTTGACAAAAAAGTTTATTAAAATACTACTACAAATAAATATTAAAGGCGAAAAATTCTTAATTTATAATTGGGAAATTGAAAATCTCGTAAGAGGGGGAGGCCTTAACATAAAAGTGGTTAAATAAATAGGGATTATATATATATATATATATATATGTGGGGATTATATTTAGTTTTTACACTGGTTGCCACTTTTGCCCTTTTTATCTCTCATTACCATTCATATTATTACTAAGTGTTCTGTCTTACTACAGGTTCATTCCTTTTGTCAGTTACCTTAAATCATCACTGCACCTTAACTTATGACTTCTTCCTCAGCTCTAATAATATATTTTTTCCAATATTCATTCTTCCTAATATCCTATTTCTCATTTAACTTTTAATTCTATGACGTCGTACAGAAAAGAATTCTTCTTAAGGAAGTATTCAATTTAGTTTGTTTTGTATCGAAGAAGAACATCCAAAATTGTTCTCTTCTTCCCACTATTTTTAGGACTTCATTTGTCACCATGTAATACAACCTGATCTTATCAAGTCTTCTCCAGCACCACCTTTCAAAGCTCTCCAATGCTTTATTTTTCATCTTGCTGAGAGTCAAAGTTTTTTCTCCAAATGTAGCATTTCATCAGTTACTTCCTCAGTTTCAAGTTCAATTTGATGGCCAGCAGTAATTGATTCTTGTTGAAAGCTTTCTTGGCCACGACATTCCGTGACCAAATTTCCTTTATACAATAGGCGTACTTTGTCAACATATTTCCTAGGTATTGTACTGCTCTATGTTTTCCACTTTCTGGTTTCTAATTGATATTTTAAGTGTCTTTCTATTTTTTGAAATCACTATAACTTTTAATTTCTCAATGTTGGTCTCCATGCCATATCATATCCCTATTTACACCCGCTGGTCTATCTTTTCCCACAACTCGTCTTCATTTTTGTCTGGCAATGCTAGATAATGTGTGTATTTCACTTTTTTGAAATTTCTACGTCCATTTAGGGCTTCCCTGACCAGCCACTCTCCATACAAGTTTAACAGACTGGTGACAATTAGCATCCCTGCCTTACTCCTCTTACTATTTCTGCACTTCTGGTCTCCCCATCATTGAGCCTTACCTTCACTACCTGTCCCAGATACAGGCCTGCAATCAGCCTTCTGAGCCTTGAGTATTTCCATCAGTTTCTTCTACTTCACTCTATCGATCGAACTTTTGCATTAAATGAAACCACTGTAGACTTCTTTCTTGACTTTCAGCAATTTCGCTAAAACTATTCTAAAACTCCCTTTGAAATTTCCTGTTCCGTTTCTTAATCCAAATTGCTCTTCTTCCATCATACGTTCTATTTTTTGTTTCAGGTACTATATTGAGTATTCTTTTTATGTTCTTCCCCACATGAGAAATGAGGCTGATGTTTCTATGACCACTGACTTTCTTGGCTAGTTTATTTTTCTTCTGGGCAACCATGGTTACGTCTAGAAAGTTCTTAGGTCATTCACCTGTTTCATAAATCCTATTTATAAGTTTTGTTAAAGCCATCCATTGTTTACCTCTTTATTCAGCAGATTTTATTCTTGGCTTGTCCTTTATGCTTTCTTCACTTCACTCTTTAAAATTCTGGGTCCTATTTCTTATTTCTATACCTCGTCTTTTGCTTCAATATCCAAGCTCCTTGGTATATTTTTCTTGTCTTATACTTTATATATATACATTCCATTATCACTCACCAAATGACATTAGGGTCTTCTATTTTCATTGCTCACACACCTTTGTTTTCATTCCCTTTCAGTTTCATTGCTTTCTGGTAGATGAGATCAAACCTTGATTTGCAGTACAATACTCCTTTATATAGTATTTCCTCACTTTATCTCTTTCTTTTCTTTACTCATTTAACCTAATATATTCTTCTTTGTTAAAGTTTTTCCATTTCCTTCTTTCTTCCATTATCTGAAGTATGTATCTTGTTACCCAGTGCTTTCCTGCAGGCCTCTTCACTTTTCCATTACTGAAGTCCAACCTCGGTTTTTTCTTGCTCGTCTTCCTGACCCTCTTCAGTATTATTTCAATTTATACCATCAGCTTGTTGTGGTTCAAATAGATGTCAGCTCCTGGCAATGTCTTTACATTCTTCACTCCATTCCTGAACCGCTGTGGGACAACACTATATTCTATTTAGTATCTGATGATACCTCCTTGGATCTTTTATGTGTACAGTTTAGTATTCAGTTTATTGAAACAGGTGTTTTTCACCAAATAATTATTTCTCTGACATAATTCGATGAGCATCTGCCTTCTATTGTTTCTTTTCCCCAGTCCATATGTCTCTTTTGTCATCTGCTACCTTCCTTCTCCGACCACACTGTTACAATCACCCATAATAATGAACTGTACACCTTCCTTATTCCCTCGTGTTGAAGTATTACTTTCAATAGTTTTCATCATACTGTAACATTACGATGTATAATGTTCCAATGGGACCACGCCCACTACGGACGTTAATGGATGTATCGCATAATTTCATACTACCCGCTCCAATAAATTCAATTAAATTTAGGATCCCTACAATAGTATTGTTCGCTGTTGTAGATCTTGTAGGCTAAGAAGACATAATATAACCATGCTGGACAATATGTTTCGCTACTCAATCCAAACCAATGTAATGTATATTCTTTCCACG